>BPLQ01011075.1:683206-981611 GCA_021605075.1 Caerostris darwini | reverse complement strand
TAGTTGGATAAATAAATTTATTGTATAGAATATTACGGTAAATCTCTTACTCAAAATAATCTTCTGGAATTTTATATCTTTTTATGTGTAGCATTTTGTATATTTTAAATATTAAAACCCGCAACTAGAGTAAAAGAAAGTACAGCATTGAATCAACTGATAGCCTGCAAGAACTATAGAAACTCGATAGTTATTGTGGTGACTTGTACTAGTATTTCACAGAGAGCCTGATGCCTCTGGCTCTTGGTGCCACAGGTTTCGGATTAGAGGTTCGGAATCCACTTGAAGTCGTAGGACTGGGTCTAATATGACTGAAGAGCGTAGGACGTAGGGCTGACAACCCTAACCCCGTAAAAAGTTAGCATCCACGGATCAAGTCAGATTTCTACCTACGTACCTACGGCTATTGTAATACTTACAAAAAAAATTAGCGTAAAAATTTATAAATTAAAGATATATTTACTGCAATTAAGTATTTTTGGTATATTTTAAATATTTTGTTCGATATTAATTCTTACTTTTCTTCTGCTTTATTGACGTTAAACTGTAGGTCCCGGTCTAATTAATTTAAAGTGTGTACAAAATGACCGTAGAGCGACAAACCAAACTAATCTTCTTTATTGGCGCAACAGCCCCATCATAGGCCAAACCTGTCTGTCTACAGGCAGATTTCGAAACAGGATATGTTTTGTTTTTACGGAAAAGGACAGACATATGACCAGCAGCCATATTAGATAGGTACCTACGGTTTCAAGCGGATTCCGAAATACTATAAATATCCATGACGCCAACGGGACTCGAACCCAAAACCCGTGACCCTAAGCGCTAGTCACTCGGCCATTAGGCACCTCTTTAATCCTTACGATGGATAATAAATAAATAACTTTGACTATTAAGATTAATTTTGTAATTTTATATTTTTAAATGAAAAAAAATTATACGATGTTTTAAAATTAATTATAAGTTGGAATAAAATATTTTTCAAAAAAGGAAACAAAATTATTTATTCTTCTAAATAAAGCGCCAACATGAAATACATTTACCATAATTGCAACAACAATAATTAATAATAATAACAATAGTTAACAATAATATCATATTATCAGTTAAATTATAATATCCATTATGCAGACATAGTCATTTCTGTCTTTACTAATACTTTTGAGCAGAAAAACACATTTCCATTTCAGACTCATCAGGGCAAAGGACCTATTAATGCGTCTCAACCTGCTACTATATTAATCAGTGAGCGATGATCCCATAACGAAACCCTGGATGGGGGGTTTGGCGGAATAAATAACTAATGGCGTTAATGTCCGCGGCATTTAATAGGAGCTTACCTGTGACCTTCCTGTAGCGGAAGGTCATAAAAGAGGAGCACTGTTATTTATTAGGTGATACACGTAAACGCAATAAGAAGTCTGATGACGGGAGGAGCGAAATCATATTACGCTGTAAATGGCCTGGACCAAGACACAAAATCTAATTTTATGCTGAATTACGAACCACCGTCCCTGGGTATAGGGAGAAGGCCTTAATAGGATGTGAAGCTAAAGGAGCGAGATTGAAGCTCCATGCATAATTTGTTGATGAGTCGGTTGAGTGATGGGTTCCCACCAAAGTATGCGGTTGAATTAACTGTGTATCTTTAATATACTGATAGCGATCCATCTTGAAACACGAGGGATTTTTTTAAATTTTATGCACTGAAAGAGATAGGCTGATTGGATATTTTATGTAGTAAATAGAGGGCTTGTGATGTGTTTTATTCAATTTATTCATTTTATATCCAGGTTTTACAGTTTAACGTGGATTCCGTCCTAATCACTAACAAACATCGACGCCACCGCCTAGATTCAAACCTCAAATCTGTGGTACCAAAGGCCAGTGCGTTAGCCAATCGGCCATCAGGCCTCGTTTCAGGTTCAGAAACCTGATGCCAAGTGGCTAGCGCTCTGTCGTTCAGTACCACAGGTTTCAGGTTCGAATCCCGGGATGCCATGGATGTTTGTAGTGGTTCGGAATCCACTTAATACCGTAGATCCTGATCTAATACGATCGTATAGCGTTGTTCGCCATCATGTGTCCATTCAACTTCACCCACATCTTTCCCAAACTGTAAAGGGGCAACTCAGTTCTATGCACAGTTATGTGGTGTAGTGTAGTAGTAGGTTTCGTGTTCGAGTCCCAGGGGTGCCATGTATGTTTGTAGTGGTTCGCAATCCACTAATATAACTGTAGATATAACTGTAGAGCATTGGGCGTATGGATAGCAACAATACCTCGTGAAAAGAAATCGCCTGTCTCGAAATCAGCCAGTAGACAAACGGCCTTGGTACGCCGTTGTTGAAGTTGTTGCGCCAGTGAAGAAAAAGATGTTCTGTAAAATGATTATAATATATCATTTTTATATCATCTCGTAAATATTTTATAATATTCTCATAGCATTATATTATAAAACAAAATATAAAATTAATGTTAATGTATAATTTAATTGCATTGTCAATAAAAATATATCCAATAATTTATAGACACCGTGTATAAGTAAATAAATGGCTATTGTCATTATGAATACAACCCACTTTAAGTTGTTACAAATAAAGTATTATAGGATTAATTTTTTAAAATTTATCTTATGCCAAAGTGTCCGTAAATTTTACAAATTTTATTATTTACAGATAAAATATCAAAAGTGAATATGTAAAATTAACCTTTTTATTACTTTATAAAGTTTGAGCTTTGTTAAGACAATAAATTGTAATTATACGTTAGGCTTTTAACGTTTCGCTTCACAAATTAGATTTTTATAGCTTATATTGAATATTCCTATATAAGCAATAAATTGAATTTTGCTGAACAATTGAATTAAATCTTTGTCTTCAGAAAATATACTACTTTTAAAACGTGCCATGAATTTAATTTTATTAAGGTTGTCTTTATTAAGCAAATTCATTGAATGAAATATTATTTTATTAAGTAAAATGTTTTTTTCTGAATACTGAACGTCAGATACTTCAGTAAATAGATATTGCAGCGTTGTGAATTGTACAGCTGGATTGTTACTGGGTGTGGTTGGGTTGAGACAACACACAGCTTTATTGACACATGCCCAAACACTACACATAATCAATTAGAGACAGACAATATTTAACACATTTAAAGACATATAAATTCGTGGAAGGGTTCCCATTCTGAGCCAAAAATAAAGATACTCAGGTATGCACTGGATGCGCGAAATAAACTTCCTCTTCGGGTGAGAGTCTTTAGTTAACTACAGGGTGGAGTGGAATATATTTTCTCTCGGGATGAGAGGAAGCACGGTTACAGTGTTTATATATATAAATATAGCATAGTAGTACATGCGCAAATTTAAAAATGGTCACTATAGATTTTATTGAAATTGTATTGTTACTGGATTAAACTCATTACAAATTTATTGTAAACCATATGCATTCATTTTCTGACAATTTAATTTTTTATATTATAAAAGTTCTTTAATTTAATACATTTTAATAGCATTTATATATTTTGAGTACATGAAATTAAAATTTTTGCTTTAGCAGTCAATTCAAAATAATTCATTAAACTATTATAAAACATTAATTATTTTCTCAGAATTTCTGAAGCTATTTTACTAATAAAAATATTTATTATATCTGGTTTGTTCTAAATTTATAATTTAATTGAATCACTACAGACATCATCATTAGAGTTAATTATAATTGGCAGTCAATTCAGTCAATTGACTGTCCATTTATCTGCAACCGAACCAAAATTAATCACATTAATTCGCGAAATCTGCACCCAATTCGGTAACTCATTTAACAACTAACTTACATTCAAATTGTTCTAATACACTGCTATAAACATGCGCAAACGAAGGGGACACGGTGTTGCCACTGTTGAGACATAAATAGTGTCAACCGTAAATTAAGGAAAGCTTTAAGGGTTGAGTTGTTTATGCGAGCAAAAGCGTGCGTTTTGAAAAGAGCTAGATTAGCTTTTGCAGTTGATGAGTTCAGAAAATCCTTGTCTGTGTCTTACAAGGGTTTGATGCTTCGCAAGGTTACTCGGTTCCACGGATTACTTGAAAGCTGAAAACTTGGATTTTAAAGTCTCCGTGGATTTTGTCCGAATGCTATTAAATCTTCGTTTCCGGTTTATGGCTTTCCATTTTAAGAGAGGATTTTGGCATATATCTTATAATAGGGTCGAAGACTTGGTGATGTAGTGCACTCCTTTTACAGTTACCTCCTTTACTTCACAAGACTTAATTTATTCATATGTTTAAATGTAACACAAATCAAAGATAAATAAGACTTATTTAGCTTATTTAATATTTATAAGAAAAAGTCTGAGGCGGAATTTCATAATTGCTTTAATTCTGAAGAATTAACAAATTAATTATTTCCTTATTTAACTCATATTTTTTTCGAAAAATAATAACAATAAATCCTAAGCAACTGATAATCAACTATTATTTATCTGTATAGTATCTAAGCGGAATTAAATGAAATTATATATACAATAAAAACTGAACAAAAATAATGTTTTAATCTGTTTTAATTAATGAAATTTCTTTCTTCTAATATTTATATAAACCATCATAATTTTTTCAAAAGCATCGAAAATAATTAACACCGATATTGATTTTATATCGTTTATAAAATTGTTTTCAACATGTTGGTGTAAATAGTTCACATACGATATCTGACATTAAAATAATTACTTCTATTTAAAATGTACTAGACTAATGTTTGGGCTAGACTAAATTTGATTATACATGTTTGGCTAGAGTTTTGGAATTGTATTTTTGCAAATTTTGGATTAAATTCATTAAAATGTTATCGTGGACATTATTTTTACTAAACCATATGCATTCATTTTATGACGATTTGATTTCTTATAATATAAGAGTTTGTTAATTAAATATCCATGGAAATATAATCTTAACTTTAGCAGTTAATTCGAAGTTTTAAATTATTATAAAATGTTATCTTAAAAACTTTTTAGTGAGAATATAATTATTTTTATGATAAAAATATTCCTCATATCTGGTTCGTCCAAAATTCATAATTTAATTGAATCACTGCAAAGATTAACATTAAAGATAATTATTATTGGCAGTCAATTCAGTCAACTGACTGTCCATTTCTCTGCAATTGAACCAAAATTAATCACATTAATTCGCGAAATCTGCACCCAATTCGGTAACTCATTTAACAACTAACTTACATTCAAATTGTTCTAATACACTGCTATAAACATGCGCAAAACGAAGGGGACACGGTGTTGCCACTGTTGAGACATAAATAGTGTCAACCGTAAATTAAGGAAAGCTTTAAGGGTTGAGTTGTTTATGCGAGCAAAAGCGTGCGTTTTGAAAAGAGCTAGATTAGCTTTTGCAGTTGATGAGTTCAGAAAATCCTTGTCGGTGTCTTACAAGGGTTTGATGCTTCACAAGGTTGCTGGGTTCCACGGATTACTTGAAAGCTGAAAACTTGGATTTTAAAGTCTCCGTGGATTTTGTCCGAATGCTATTAAATCTTCGTTTCCGGTTTATGACTTTCCATTTTAAGAGAGGATTTTGGCATATATCTTATAATAGGGTCGAAGACTTGGTGATCTAGTGCACTCCTTTTACAGTTACCTCCTTTACTTCACAAGCCTTAATTTATTCATATGTTTAAATGTAACACAAATCAAAGTTAAATAGGGTTTATTTGCTTATTTAATATTTATAAGAAAAGCTCTGAGTGGGGGATTTCATAATTTTTTTTAATTCAGGAGAATTTGCAAAATTTTAATTTATCAATTAATTATATTATTTTATTGTTGGTAATCTAGTGTACTCCGTTTCCAGTTACTCTTTGCAAGACTTAATTTATTCATATGTTTAAATATAACACAAATCAAACGTATACATAGGACTTATTAGTTTATTTAATATATATAAGAAAAATTCTGAGGGGGTCATAACTGTTTTAATGCAGGAGAAGTTAAAAAATTTTAATTTATCAATTAATTATTTTATTATTCAACTCAGACAGTCAAAATATTTTTCAATGAATAATAATACAAAATAACCATACGAAATTGGTAATCAAGTAATATTTCTTTGTATAATACCTACGTGGTACTAAATGAAATGAAATATATTATTACTTTTTTTTTAGTTTTTATTTTAAAATATAAGGTTTTAATCTGCTTTAATTAACGAAATTTCTTTTTTAAGTATATATAATCCATCATAATTTTTCAAAAGGATCGTAGCAATCAATTAATTATTTTATTGTATTATTTAACTCAGACAATGAAAATAGTTAAATTTTCATTGTATTCATTGTATAAATTTCATTGTATATCAAATATTTTCAGTGAATAATAATACAAAAAAACCGTAAGCAACTGATAATCAAGTAATATTTCTATGTAGAATATCTACGTAGAAATAAATGAGATTAAATATATTATATTTTAAAATAAATACTGGACAAAAAAGTAGTAATGTTTTAATCTACTGTAATTAAACGAAATTTCTTTTTTTTGAAAGTTTATGTAATCCATCATAATTTTTTTCAAAAGGATCGGAACGAAAATAATATCAATTAATTATTTTATTGTATTATTTAACTTAGAAAATGGAAATGTTTTACAATAAATAATAATACAAAAAAAAATCGTAATCAACTGGCTATCAAGTAATATTTATCTGCGTCATTTCTACGTGGAAATAAACGAAATTAAATATATTATACTTTAAAATAAAAACTGGACAAAAAAGTAATAAGGTTTTAAGTTACTGTAATTAACGAAATTTCCTTGTTGAAAGTTTATGTAACTTATCGTAATTTTTTTGAAAAGGATGGAAAAAAACAATTAATACTAATAAACAATTTTATAAACTATATAAAATCTTTTCAACAAGTTGATGTAAATAGTTCACTTGATGCGAAATTTGACATTAAAATAATGATTTCTACTTAAAATTTATTCTCATGGTATTGTTTTAGTTGTTTTGTTATAAAATTCATGAATTCTTTTTTGTCCTGCAGAATGTCTCGTCAAGGAAAGGGCCCGACTCCTCCCAATCCAGCAGTTCCAGGAGCTGTGGCTCAACAGGCGCAGCAATACCTGGAACAAAATATTATGGCCTGGATGCAACCGAAACCACAAGGCCAGGTGAGAATAGTTTATAACTTTAACTTATGCATTAACCATCCCTTTAGTAATAGCTTGAGAGTCCCAATTGTTTTTTGTTTTATTGTAAGTGATTTGATGGTTAACTTATAGCCATTTCATCTAGAATATTTAATTCTAGTCAACTGTATCCATGATTTCCATATCTAAACCCACATTGGTCTCTCACATGTTGAATTCTACATTGTTCCAGCAGAAGAGTGGACGATGTACTCTAAATTGGAATGACACAAGTTATAGAAATCATTTAGTAAGTTTCTGCTCAAATTTAAGAAAAAATATTTGTACTAGGTGGCCACATAAAACACTGAATAATATAAAACCAAAACATAACTATAAGATAATAATAGCACCTTTTCCCAAAAGTTCATCGACTAATTTTTTTTTCAAATCGGATATTTATAGCATGCTATGAATCATGTTAACGTTAGGCGATACTCTGACATGATTAAAATGTTTCTGATAATTTCTCTGAGTTGGAATATTTTGTCTTCAATTGGAATGGAATCTTCTATTCTGTCTTCTATTATTCAATGAATTTACTTCTCTTTGAACATTGTATGTATCCATTTTAATCAACAAGGGATTCTCTAAAATCTATAAAAAGATTGAGAACTTTAGCATAATATTTGTTAATCAGCAACGTTGACATTTACATCATTTTAAACTTATTGTCACAAGAGAAAAAATGCCATCGCTGTAAACTCCAGTTTCAGTAAAAGGAAAGGATGCTAAAAATGAATGTCATTAAATAATATGCTAAAGAAAAAGTTTGCAAAATAGCAATTATTACAAAGCGATTCAGAAAAACAAAAACAAAAAAGTCATATTTTTAACAGTTCATAAAAACATTAAAATTTAAACGAAGCAAATATGTAATTAAAGCAGTCACCAATTTTTATGTAATTTCGATTTAATATTTAATCCTAATAGATATTTTAAAAAGGTATTTCATCAAAAGCCAAGTATTATTTGTAATTCAATAGTAATTTTTTATGCCCCTAATAAAGTTGCAATCGCATCGCTTTTATTTACTTAGTTGCATAGAGCAATTAAAAAATAATCATTATGAATTCATAAAGTTATTTAACAAGGGTTTGGTGTTTAGAACCTTAAATTGAAACAATTTCTTTAATATCATCTGAACTATATGCATTTATATACCATCATTCCATAAAGTTAATAATAGTTTCAATGCTATTATAATTTTCTAATGGTTACTTTCTATGTCCACAATAATGTTACAATTGTATCGCTTTTATTTACTTTGTTGCATAGGGAAATAAAAAAGGAAAAATAGTAAAAAAAAAAAATTATCGTTAAATAATCTTATGAAGAATTTGATTGGTGTTTAAAGAAATTGTTTCTATTTAAGATTATAAACACCAATCAAGTTCTTATTATGTATTCATAAGATTATTTAACGATTAATTTTTTTTGCCATTTTTTCTTTTTATTGCCCTGTGCAACTAAGTAAATAAAAGCGATACGATTGTGACTTTATTATGGGAATAATAAAGTAACCATTACAAAATTATAATAGCATTGAAATTGTTACTTTATTTGAATGATGGTACAGAAATGCATATAGTTCAGTTGAGATTAAATAAATGGTTTCTATTTAAGACTGTAATCTCATCCGAATTATATGCATTTCTGTACCATCATTCAAATAAAGTAATAGTTTCAATGCTAAAATAATAATAATAATAATTTCAATGCTATTATAATTTTCTAATGGTTACTTTTTTATGCCCATAATAAAGTTGCAGTCGTATCGCTTTTATTTACTTAGTTGCATAGGGCAATAAAGGAAAAATGGTAAAAAAAAAATTAATCGTTCAATAATCTTATGAAGACATAATAAGAATTTCATTGATGTTTAAAGAAATTGTTTCTATTTAAGATTCTAATCTCCTCTGAATTGTATGCATTTATGTACCATTATTCAATAAGGTTAATAATAATCTCAATGCGAATATAATTTTCTAATGGTTGCTTTTTATGTTCATAATAAAGCTACAATCATGTCGCTTTTATTTACATAGTTCCATATGGCAATAAAAAAAAAGGAAAAATAGTAAAAAAAAAAATAATAAATAAATAATCTATAAATAAACTTATGCAGACGTAATAAGAATTTGATTGGTTTTTATAGAAATTGTTTCTATTTAAGATTATAAACATCGATCAAGTTCTTATTATGTGTTCATAAAATTATTTAACGATTAAATTTTTCTTTCTTTATTACTCTATGTAATTAAAAGTAATACGATTGTAACTTTTTATGGCCATAACAAAGTTGCAATGCTATCGCTTTTATTTACTTAGTTGCAGAGGGCAATAAAAAAGGGAAAGTTGGAAGGAGAGCGTAATGAACTCCTTGAGTGTTGCACCTTCCTAAAGAGGGGCGGGAGTCCTTGACATGCGGCAGGGTGTCGAGAATCAATTAGTGCTTTCCTTGGCACGGCGTTGTGGGTCAACCTCCCAAGGTCCCCCATTACAAGGAAACGCAATCAACATGTCACACAGAAAGCGCCCTTTTTTCCCTTTTCTTTCGGGTGTTACAATCACAGCTGTTCGATTCTCCACCAAAGATTTCTCCGTCCCGTAAAAAAATAGAAATGGCATTATTTAGTTGTATTGAGTTTCTTGTGTTTTAAATGCTTGCTTGTTTTTGTTTCTGAAAGGAAAGTTACTATATATTGCTGTTGTATTATTTGATACATGTTTTTGGTATTAAATCAGTTCGTTAGTGTTGTAGCTTTACTATATGAGTTAAAATTATATAAAAAATATAATATCCGAAAATATGAATTTAATTAAAAATAAAATTTAGAATCTGATTTTTTAATTCAATGAAATTAAAAAATAATTCTAAATGTTAAATCATTCTGAATGCGTTTTGAGAAACATGTCTAATATTAAAACAATCTGGATGCATGTTAACATGCATGTCTAATATTAAAAGAATCTGGATGTTTGTTCGCATACATGTCTGATTTAAAAATATTCTGGGTGCAAGTTGACATATATCATTTAAATATATTCTACAAACATATCAACATGCATGTCTATAAACATATTCTGATTGCATGTCTAATTTAAAAACATTTTGGATGCATACTGATAAACACATCTAATTAAAACATTTTGGAAGCATATTCACACGTATATTTAATTAAAAGAATTTTGAATCCATGCTGATTGTTTAATATAAAAATATTTTGGAAGCATGTTAGCATGAATTTCTAACTTAAAAATATTCTGGATGCATGTTTACATACATGTCTTTAAAAATATACTTGTTTCATGTCTAATTAAAAATATTTTAGATTCATGTTGATATACATATTTTATTTGAAAATATTTTAGATGCTTGTTGACATAAATGTCTTATTTAAAAATATTTTAAATGCATACTGATCTAATGTCTTATTTAAAAATATTTTAAATGCATACTGATCTAATGTCTTATTTAAAAATATTTTAGATCCATACTGACCTAATGTCTTATTTAAAAATATTTTGGATCCATGTTGATATATATATATGCCTAATTAAAAATATATTCTGGAGCATGTTGACATACATATATATATATATGCATATTACTTCTGTAGATTTAATTTATTATTTTCACAATAATGTGGCAAAGTTATGAAAAGGCTTTAGTTTTACCCTTTTTAAACTTAAAATTTATCTAACGAATTTATTTAAAATTTTCTAAACTAAAAAAATATATTTCAACAAAATATTAATATCAGGAAAAAGAAATTCCTTGTAATTAATATCAATTAGTGAATGTTTAATAAAACAGATTTGTTTTGCTTAAATAAATTAATTCAGTTAGCTTATTCAAACTGAACTAGCTTTCAGAAAATTAAGTGAACAAAAATTTCTCGACGCACTTATTCATCTCATAACAAATATTGATAATCCTTAAAATGAAGCAAATTTGTCTGCAAAATATTAAAACTTTTATCTAATCCATATAATTTATGCAACTAAAAAACCAAAATAATAATCAAAAGTTATAACACAGAGAGAAGTTTACCAGAATCTACATCATTCAACATTATGTAATCACTTGTAGCAAAATATATTGATTACTTCAAACCAACATCATTACTTGTAGATTAATAACTTGAAGCAGCTTAACTCTACACATAATTAAAATTTATTTCTTCCAAACTGGCTAGAACATTTTTAACCATTAAAACTTGTACACACCGAAACATGGATACTTTCAATGATTAAGATAACCATTTTATGATCATGCCAACCGTCGAAAGGCAATTGATTGAAAACTTCACACGGATAAATTTTCCCACCATTTTCACCCCTGTTTCAGAAAATCCTTTTTATTTTTTCCAAAGAAATTGTTAAAACTAAAGCCACATTAAAAAAAAGAGCAGAAACCACATTTTACAAAATCCATCACAATTATCGAGCCCGCTAAAGCTTATCGATCATTACGGATGGCTGTAAAAAAAAAGGGTTTTAACTATTTTTACACCCATTTAAAAGACTAATGAGGCTATCGATTATCAGTAAATGCTTAAGGCCGGTCTTTAATGAGGAAAAAGAAAAGTTTGCGCGGGATCATGTTCGTATTATTGGATAATGCTTAACCGATTACAAGTCTTCTCCTACACCGACCTAAGAAAACATTATACTTAATTGCTAAAGTAAAAATAATAGCATTTAAAATTAAAGCAAAAGAATTTATTCATCCGTATATTTCAAAAAAAAAATTTTTTTTTACTTAAGTATTTTTTTATTATTATTATTTTTTTTTGTAATGTGTTTTGATATACAAAATATCTGAAAGTTACTAAACTTTATAAAATTATGTAAGAAAAGTAAAATAGAGGAAAGTAAAATAAATTTTAAAAATTCACAATTGTGTGCAGGTTGTGCAGCTGGATTATGACTGAGTGTGGTTGAGAGAGAGACACAGGTTTGAGAGCTCACAACTTTATACACCACATACATACAATTAACGACAGACAATATTTAACAAATTTAAAGATACATAATTATAGATTCCTAGAAGGATTCCACTTCTAAGGTGAAATACCGATATCTGGTAAGCGCGAGATACGCTAAATATACTTCCTGTCCGGGTGAGAGTTTGTAGGTCAATTAATGAGCAGAGTTGAGTTACATATATCTCCTCTCAGGGTGAGAGACTGTAAACAAAACATTTATCAACAGGTGCACGGTATTGTGCTATACCTCCTCTCGGGGAAAATCTCGAAGCTTACTGAACATTTCTCCTGAACGCCACAGAGGGCGCTCTTGCCAGTGCGTAGGAGGAAACATGGTTACACAATGTAGCTCCAAAAGTTATAAATTCATTATGGATTTTTTTATTCGTAGTAAATCAAATATATTTAAATTTTTGCCATATATGTGCATGCATATGAAGAGTTATAAATTAACAGAAGCCGTGATACAAAATCTCAATATCTAATTATTACAAAAAATGTTAAAATAAACTTTATCATAAATAATACAAAACAGATAAGAATAAATTAATGTAAAACCTAACATAAAGCTGGATAAGAACAGTATCCGCTTAGAATTTCATTACTTATGTGAAAACGGTTATTCCATGTTTTGGTATTTCGATGGGAAATGTTTTGGTCATTCATGTCTGATATGCAATAATAATTTTAACAAATTTGTATAAATGTACAGAAAGACATAATCTTTCACATAATTTCGAAAATAAAAAATGAAAGAAACAACAACAACAACAAATCCAATGAAGCTGAGGAGTGGAAAGTTTCCATTGAGAATTCTATTCCATTCCATTACACCATTAAATTTGAGTATTGCTTACTATTAGTACGACTGTTTATTACTGTTTTAAGATCAACCGAATTCGCATCTTAACTATTATATTCTATCTTCATCTAATCATCTGTCATTTTAACTATTATATATTATGTTCTCTCTTCATGTTATTTATAAACATATGTAGTATATTTTATTTCTATTTCTTCTAGATATATTTACATAATTATATAATGTGTTCTTTAAGTTTAGGATTTCCTGTATTTCGGTGATACTATATACATAATATAATTAATATTTTTTTTGTTCGTATATATGAAAAGTAAATTGACTTTTTAATTAATATCTAATTAAACTTTATGAAAGTAGTTACTCCTACTACACCATATCACATCTATATATTACAATTTAAAATTTCATTTAAATGTTATGCTCTAAAGTGCTAAATTACTTTTAAAATATCATAACGAACGTATTGTGGTCATCCATTATTTCCACAACTTAAAAATAATAAATTCATGGTTGTCAAGAGCAACAGTGATTGTAATTGTCTGACGTACTGACATACTACTACCGTGCCCAAAAAGTAAGACCAATTTTCAATTCAAAATTCCAGGGGGTTATGGAAATTCAGTTTTTTTCTTTTTTAGGTTTTGGCACTGTCCTTGACACCTGTGTGAAATTTGACATCAAAATATTCATTAATGTTTGAGTTACACCTGGCTTTGTGAGACACCAAAACTGATTCCGGCAATTTTTGAAATGTCTGTATTAATGGAGCAAAGAACTTGCATTCAATTTTATTTGCGGAAATGTATAGAATGTTGCAGAAAGCATTCGGTGAGCACACCTATATTGGAAAGAGATGTTTAAAAGTGGTATAAACCTCAAGTGGTCCTCCTGGTTTGGGCCTCAAACGCGTCAAATTTCGATTGGTACCGAAAACATTGATTCTTCGTGATTGTTTCCCAAAAATGAAACCCATATCGTTCCACAATCACCGTATTCCCACCGTGCGGCTTCTGGCTATTCACTAAAATCAAAAGACAGCTCCAGGGACACCGTTTTGAGTCGATTGAAGAGATTCAACATGAATAGCCGCCATTTGAAGGCCAACCCGGCCCGATGATTTTTTAGCATGCAATGAGGATTGGAAAAAAAGTTGGCCTAAGTGCATTGTGTCCGGAGGGGATTTCTTTGAAGGCGATGAAAAAAATTTGGATGACTAAATAAAGAGTTTTTGAAGAAAAAAAAATTGCTATTGTTTTTTAGGCACAATAGTATTTTAATATGCGAAGATCAGAAATCTTTCATAAATTTGTCATATAAAAATATTAAGATTTCAATAAAATCAGAATTCAGAGAATTTTTATGCCAAGCGTTTCACAGCTAAATTTAAAATTTCTCTCAAGAGAATAAACTCTATTCTCGCAGATAACTATTCTTTATTTTTTTAATTATCTTCGAGCTCAAATTTTATGTCTTCAATATACTAGCACACAAAGAAAGAAAGAAAAAAGAAAAGGAAAGAGAAAAGATCCGATGGCAAAGATAATGATCCCAATCAGAACAGAACTTTTAACTCCGAATAATCCGCTATCCCCCAGCGGATTTTATTCCACCTGAGTATTCCTCTGTAAAATATGCAGAGAAGTTTAAAGTCATCCTTTTTCTCCAAGCCTTTCATTGAAAGACATCCGTGCTATTGCCAGGATTCGAACCCGAAGTCTGTGATACTAAATACCAGAGCGCTAGCCAATTGGCCATCAGGCCGAAATCAGAAGACCGAATCCACAGATTAATTAAACTTTAATGTAACACCATTATAAACACTATTGTGTTTAATGTCATGGATGGTTGTTGGCATCAATGTTTGTTAGTGACTCGAAATCCACGTTAAACTGTGGGTCCCGGTCTAATTAGACTAAAGTCTGCACAAAATGACTGTAGAGCGATAAACCAAACCAATCTCCATTTAAAAATCAATCATGAACATTATTTCGTTAGTTATGTAAAAAAAATTTCCTAAAAATTCGTAATTTTGCTACGTGCCTGATTCATATAAATAAATATATTATTTCATATATTTCAATATGCGGAGATCAGAAATGTCATCAGAAATTTGCCATATGAAAATATTACCATTTCTATAAAATCAGAATTCAGACAATTTTTATGCAAAGCTTTTCACAGTCCAAGCCTTTTACAGTTAAATTAAAAATTTAAAAGTAAATTATGAACATTGTTTGCTTAATTATGTAAAAATAAAAATCCTGAACCATTCTTAGATTTTCTATGTGCCTGATTCGCGTAAATAAATATATTATTTTACATATTTTAATATGTGAAAATCTGAGTTTCTTTTATAAATTTGACATATGAAAATATTAACATTTCAATAAAATTAGAATTCAGAAATTTTTTATGCCACACTTTTCACAGTTTTCAATTTAAAATTTTTCTCAAAAGAATAAACTATTTTCCCCCAGATAATTAAAAAAATCAAAAAACAAAGAATAGTTATCTTACAGCTCAGATTTTATGTCTTCAATATACTAACAGAACAAAGAAAGAAAAAAAGAAAGAAAAAAAAAAAGAAAAGATAAAGATAATGATCCAATCAGAACAGAACTTTAACTCCGAATAATTCCCTACTCCCCCAGCGGATTTTATTCCACCGGAATATTCCTCCGTAAAATATGCAGAGAGAAGTTTAAAGTCGTCCTTTTTCTCCAAGCCTTGCATTGAAAGCTTATGTTTATCATAAACAACCGCTGCGCGAAGTGAACTAATAAATTCAGTCAAATTCAATTACTGTCGAATTCCGTTTTTTAAAAAAAAAATTCTATTACTTCACTATTCAAGTATTCAATCTAAGTATCTCCTCATTTAAAAATCAAATATGAATATTGTTTGGTTAGTTATGTAAAAATAAAATGTCCAAAACATTCGTGATTTTTCTATGTACATGATTCAAGTAAATAAATTTCACCTATTTCAATATGCGGAGATCAAAATTTTTTAATAAATTTGTCATATGAAAATATTTTTTTGGTCTAATTCATCTGGCAAACACTTACACGATTGCTTTAGATGTCTTAAGGCAAGCGCTGCACCGATGTTACTCACTTAGCACTACCCAGGGGGTACATGTAGCTTCAAGATAAGCTACGGGCGCATTGTATCAATACCCTCGCAACGCTCTGCGACCATGCTATACAGGGACCTACGGTTTAAAGTGGATTCCGAACCACTATAAACATCCATGGCACCGGCGGGACTCGAATAAAATTTCGGAACACGAAACCTGTGGAACTCAGTACCCGAAACCTGTGGTGCCAAGTGCCAGAGCGCTAACCACTCGGACATTCAGGCCCTCATATGAAAATATTGCATTTCAATAAAATCAGAATTCTGAAAATATTTATGCCAACGCAGTTTTTCACAGTTTAATTTAAAATTTTTCTCAAGAGAATAAACTCTATTCTCACAAAGAAAATAAAAAGAAAAAGAAAAAGAAAAAACAGACTTTTTTAACTTATTTTACAGCTCAAATTTTATGTCTTCAATATGCTAGCAGAACAAAGAAAGAACAAAGAAAAGAAAAGGAAGAAAAAAAGATCCGATGGCAAAGATAATGATCCCAATCAGAACAGAACTTTTAACTCCGAATAATCCCCTACTCCCCAGCGGATTTTATTCCACCGGAATATTCCTCCGTAAAATATGCAGAGAGAAGTTTAAAGTCCTCCTTTTTCTCCAAGCCTTGCATTGAAAGCTTATGTTTATCATAAGCAACCGCTGCGGCGAAGTGAACTAATAAATTCAGTCAAATTCAATTACTGTCGAATTCTGTTTATGTCTTATTACGAAATTCAATTTGCGGTAAAAACCTAGTGCTTGATGCTGAACATAAATTACTCGGGGCCCTCTGAATTACGGGGTTGTACGGTAAATATGTGATAAATGGTTCTGACTGAGAAAATAAAGATGTATCATGACAAAGCTTGGCTAGAAAAATGGTATAACGCAATTATGGCATTATTTTTAGAATACTTTAAGCAAAACGCGTTAAAAATATTAATCGTTGTTGTATGGTGGGCATTGAGAATAACTCGTGTATAGATGGTGATGGTTGAATAAATGATAACTATGCGAGAATTAATTTCTTTGAAGTCCAAAAGAAAAGGTGTTTTGGTATTTGAAATTCAAATTTAAATTAAGTACATGAAACGGAAACTTTTAAAATTTGATAATGCAAATCAATTTTTTCTCAGAATACTAAATATTAAAATAATTTTAGGATATTTTATTGTTTAATATTAATAATTGTTTAAATAGAATCATAATTATTAGATAAATTGTCTTTAGAATATTTTTTTTATTTTTTATTCATTGACATTTTACAGTTACTTAATAGTGGAGGTTCATAGTATGATACTTTATGTGTTTCCGTGGTATAATTTTACTAATGGTATTTTGGCCTCTTAATTTTACAAATCAACAAAATTTGCCGGGATAATTTTCTTGGATAATTTTCTTTTTTACATCTCAATAAGATATATTAAACTTTATTTTTAATTTAACATAACATAAAATAAATTATACAAAATTAAGTGGGAATATATAATTTGTATTACACTGAAGTGACAAAAGTCATGGGATACCTCTTAATATCGTGTCGGCCCTCCTTTCGCCCGGCGAAGTGCAGCAACTCGACGTGGCATGGACTCAACAAGTCGTTGGAAGTCTTCTGCAGGAATATTGAGCCATGCTGTCTCGATAGACGTCCATAATTGTGAAAGCGTTGATGGTGCAGGATTTTGGGCACGAACAGACCTCTCGATGATGTCCCATAAATGCTCGCTGGGATTCATGTCGGGCGATCTAGGTGGCCAGATCATTCGTTGGAATTGTCCAGAATGTTCTTCAAACCAATCGTGAGCAGTTGTGGCCCGGTGACATGGCGCAAATACCATCGTTGTTTGGGTACATGAAGTCCATGAATGGCTGCAAGTGATCTCCAAGTAGCTGAACATAAGCATTTCCAGTCAATGTTCGGTCCAGTCGCACCAGAGGACCAAGTCCATGCCATGAAAAAACAGCCCACACCATTACGGAGCCACCACCACTTGAACAGTGCCTTGCTGACAGTTTGGGTCCATGGCTTTGTGGGGTCTGCGCCACACTCGAACCCTACCATCAGCTCTTACCAACTGAAATCGTGACTCATCGAACCAGGCCACGGTTTTCCATTCATCTAGGGACCAACCGATATGCTCACGTGCCCACGAGAGTCGCTGCAAGCGATGTCGGTCTCGAAGTAACACGAAAAGTAAAGGCACTCGAGTCGGTCTTCTGCTGGAATAGCCCAAGAAAGCGAAATTTCTCCGCACAGTTCTAACAGACAAGTCCCTTGTACGTCCCACATTGATTTCTGCGGTTATTTGACGCAGTGTTGCTTGTCTGTTAGACTTTACGACTCTCTGCAGACGTCGCCGGTCTCGGTCGTTAAGTGCAAGCGGTCGACCACTGCGCTGTCCATGGTGGGATGTTATGCCTGAAATTTCATACTCTCGGCACACTCTTGACACAGTGGATCTGGGAATGTTGAATTCCCTAACGATTTCCGAAATGGCATGACCCATGTGTCTAGCTCCAACTAACATTCCGCGTTCAAAGTCTGTTAATTCCCGTCGTGCGGTCATCATCACGTCAAAACCTCTTCACATGAATAACTTGAACAGAAATTAAAACTCTGCGAAAGCACCGCGCATTTATACCTGTTCTACGCGAAGCTACAGCCATCTGAAAATTTGCATATTGCTATCCCATGACTTTTGTCACTTCAGTGTATTTTGTAAGTCTATTTATTTGGTATATTTCATTTTTATTTAATTTCATATGTTTCTTAATATATCATATAATAATAAGATTTACAAATTCTATTAAGATTTCATATCACTCTAATGTAAAATCATTAGAGTACAATTATTATATAAAATTATAGTAAAAAAATATTTTATTTATACATTGTTGTATTTTTTTATCTTATTTTTGTCGAATTAAAGGCAATTTAACTGGATTTAAATTCCTTTTTAATGATTCTAGAATTTGATGAAAATTTTATTGCGGATTTATCACTTGAACGTAAAATAAATATTAAAACTTTATTGAATATTGACTTCAAAGTTCATTTATATTAAACACCATCGTGTCTATCTTGCAATGCTAAGTTTCTTTAAAAAAACAGAGTCATTCCATTTCCTTAGTAAATTTCATTTCACAATATTCTAATTCTTTTATAATAATAATATTTACAAATTCTGTTGAGATTTTGTACGATTATAATGCTTTTACAACAGTGCAATTATTATATAAAATATTTTGTAGTTATACGCTGTTATATTTTGTTATTTTATTGTTGGGTTTAAATTTCTTTTAAATGATTCTGGAATTTGATGAAAAATTGATTACGTATTGAACGTAAAATTAATATTAAAATTTAATTGAATATTTACTTTAAAATTCGTTTATATTAAACACTATTTCGTCACCTGTTATGTAATCCAAATATTTTTTTAAAAAAACAGAATTAAGTCCATTTATTTGATAAATTTCATTTCATAATATTCTAATTCGTTTATAATAATAGCATTTACAAATTCTGTAATGATTCTGGAATTTGATGAAAAATTTATTACGGATTTGTCATTTGAACGTAAAAAAAATATTAAAACTTAAGTAAATATTCAATAATTTACTTCAAAGTTCCTTTATATTAAATGCCATTGCATCCCCTGTCATGTAATTCTAATTTTTTTAGGAACAGATTTTGAAAATGTGCACATCTTTCTATCATAAATGATGATAATCATGATTTTATTCTTTTTTTTCTGGTAAAATTGTTTTAATGATAAATGTTTATAATATATTTAATTATATGAACCTATTATATTACATCCCGTTTATTAAAATTCAACTGTCTTGAATACGTCACTCAATTCCCTAAATTAAAATAGCAATCATCAAAAATACAAATATAATATCCTTTTACTTAGAATAAAACCAGACCTAGAGGTAATTGTATAATTGATTAGTGAAAGATGAGACTAATAAAGTTAACAGCTTATGGTGGACTGATTCTGCCACCACAGAAAAAAGAAAAAAAACTTTTTCATTAACTAATCTTCCTTTAATGTCATTGCCTGCCTTAATCGTCAACCAAAAAATAAAATATCCTAAAAATAAAACATTGTCACATTTTTATAATTTTCTTTTTACCTTTATGAGTAGCTAAAAAAAAAAAAAAAAAATGGCGTCTTCATGTTATGTCATGTTTCAACTAAATCATATAACGAAATAAAGCGTTTTACTTTGACAAAAAATATGAAAGATTAAAGAAAAAAGTACATTTATAGTAATATGATTTTATTTTTTCTGGGAACAATGGTTTTAATGATAAATGTTTATAATCTATTTATAATTATTTGAACCTATATTTAATTTCATATATTAAAATTCAACTGCTTTGAATGCTTCAATCAATTCTCCAAATTAAAATAGCAATCATCAAAAATACAAATATAATATCCTTTTACTTAGAATAAAACCAGACCTAGAGGTAATTGTGTAATTGATTAGTGAAAGATGTGACTAATAAAGTTAACAGCTTATGGTGGACTGATTCCACAACCACAAAAAAAAAGAAAAACTTTTTCATTAACTAATATTTCTTTAATGTCATTGCCTGCCTTAATCGTCAACCAAAAAACTAAAATAAAATATCCTAAAAATAAAACATTGGCACATTTGCATAATTTTCTTTTTACCTTTATGAATAAAAAAAAAAAAAATGGCGTCTTCATGTTATGTCATTTTTCAACTAAATCATATAACGAAATAAAGCGTTTTACTTTGACAAAAAAATATGAAAGATTAAATTAAAAAGTACATTTATAGTAATAGTAATCATAATAATAAAATAGTAATAGTAATAATCAAATTTACAGGTATAATATCTTGTATACATAATATAATATAATATCCTTTATACATAATGTAATATATCCTTTTTCTATAAGTTAAAATAGTACTCATCAGAAATATAGATATAATATCCTTTTACTTAGAATAAAACCAGACCTGGAGGTAATTGTGTAATTGATTATTGAAAGATGCGACTAATAAAGTTAACAGCTTATGGTGGACTGATTCCACAACCACAAAAAAAAAAGAAAAACTTTTTCATTAAATAATCTTTTTTTAATGTCATTGCCTGCCTTAATCGTCAACCAAAAAAATAAAATATCCTAAAAATAAAACATTGGCACATTTTTATAATTTTCTTTTTACCTTTATGAGTAGCTCAAAAAAAAAAAAAAAAAAAATGGCGTCTTCATGTTATGTCATGTTTCAACTAAGTCATATAACGAAATAAAGCGTTTTACTTTGACAAAAAAAGAAAAATATGAAAGATTAAAGTAAAAAAAAAAAGTACATTTATAGTAAAAAAAAAAACAGCGGCTTCCATAAAAAGTAATCAAATTGTACCAACGACTCATAATAAGTTGAGCATGAAGTAGCTGCCTATCGATTCTACGGAAGGCTTCCTGAAAAATAACAAAATTAAGACTAAGAGCTTTTAAAAAGATAAAAAAAGAAGGAGAAAAAGAGAGAGAGAAACGGGAAATACAAAAAAAAAAAAGTTCATGGAGTACAAGTTAGCTGACGACAGCTCATCGTTCTTGACCTCTCCCCAACTCTTCCTCTCTACCTCTCTCCCCTCTCCCTCTCACTATTTCGTGTTCCTGAAGAAGACATCGGTTTTGCATATCATTAGGATTCATCTTTAAAATGTGTCAAACTATTTATTCGGTTTCCAAGTTATGAAAGGAAATTTTCAAACTCGGATATTGATGCTAATGAAAATGGATCTTTGTTACCTTGTGCGTTGTTAATCTGATTGAAAGAATGTTAAAAATTAGATTTTTTTTACATCCAATTTCTAGTTTTTTTTAGATCGTATTGTATTTAGTATAAATATTATTTTAATTTTAAAGATCAAAGACACCTTACTTATTGTTCGTTTTCACATTGAAGAAGCAAGTTTGAAACCGAATCCCAATCGAAAACTTCTTGTCTGTGCATGGAATTGAAATGTTTAATCTGTAGGTTGAAATGTTTTGAAATGTTTTTCCATTGTGTTCAAAGAAGAAGAAGAAGAGACGGACGGGTAAAATTAGTGGTAATCTTTACGATGCCGCTGTGTTCTGCGGCCTGATGGCCAATTGGCTAGCGCTCTGACTTTTGATACTGCAGGTTTCTACAGGTTCGAATCTTGTCAGTGAAATAGAAGTTTGTTAGTGGTTCAGAATCTACGTTAAATTGTAGCCCCCTGTCTAATTAGCCTAAAATGTGCACAAAATGACAGTAGAATGACAAATAAATCGAGCCGCTGGATTCTAAATTGTCAAGACACAATGTAGGTTTGCGATGCAGACTACTGCCTCTTCATGATTCAGCCTGGATAACATTAAATCTATTATTTCACCAGAGGCTTTCGAAAATAAATGATTTTATTTTTAATTATAAAACGTCAAAGCGAACAATAACATAGTTCAAAGTGTTAATCTCGTAGTGTGGAGATTGCTTTATCGAGAGGTTTGTCATAGAATAATAAAATAATTGGAGAAACTGCCGGAATACCTTTTTTAATGATCCATTACTACTACCTTTAATTAATATTTATGCGAAATAGGGATTTTTCGCTATATTTTAGCCTGCTTTTTGTTTGATTTTCATTCAATACTTCACACATAATTAGATATTTAGTGTAATTAAAAATAGTTCGCAAAAAAAATTCAAATTATGAGAAAATCACTGCTACATTCTCTCAATCTCCACCAGAATCACTGAAAACAAATGTTCTATTTTACCACAAAACAATTATATTTGTTTCTTTTGTTGAACTTAGTTACAAAGTGTTTTTTTTTTAATTTTCGAAGTTCCAAAAAAAAAATACATCAAAAACAATTTGTAAATATAATGTTTGTTGAAATGAATTTCGATTTTCTCATGCACTTTTTAACTTCGTGATAAACTCGTATTTAACCTTTATAAACCCCTTTACAATGTACATATATTAAAAGTACATATCTTATTTAAAAATAATAATTCATCATAAGTGAGATAAATCTAATATAAAAGTGACCTACTTGATATGGCAAGCTAATCTTTAAGAGTGAGTATTTTTAAAGTAAAATAAAAGAAAGAAAGAACCATAAATTATTTGCACAAAATTTTAGTAGCGTAACTGAAAAAAAAAAGAAAAAGGTTATCACATAGGTTTAAAGCTAGTTTCATTTCGAGATTGACATGCTAATAACTTGCCAAATGTCTTAACAATTGCATACATTATCTTAAGTTACACATCTCACTATTACTACTGTTGATATACCTTCTGGAGACCGTGAAGGATCTGCTTCAGTGTTTCCGTGTCTGCCATTCAAGCATTCACACGAGCCCAAGCTCTTAGCGTGATGTCTGTTTCTAACCATGACATGAGGCAATAAACGGGTGCACAGATATCCAGGTATAACCAGTTGTGATAATATGCATACGGTTTTATTGTATGTATGTATATATGTGTATGTGTGAGTGTGTGTATCACATGGTCTTGGGTGGCGATAACACAATTTCGTTCATAAAGCTGCATTGCCAAATTATAATATATATATATATATATATATATATGCATATCCAGGATATTGTTATTAATTTTTTATTGTGTCCCTCTGATTTTCTGCACGGCTTGTCTCTCACCATTTGAACGTTTTATTTATATTCACCTTTTATAATTTTTGACATATATAATTGTTAAAGATTAATTATCAGCTTCGTCTATGTAGTTTTTGAACATTCGGATATTGAATCAATTTAAGTTTTTTGATAACTCTTTTGATGGGACTTACAAAGTAAGGACAAGAAAATTTATGATCTACTGGGAATGTTATTTTGATGGATTTGTGATATTAACTGACTTTTCTGAAATTGTATTCTTGAGCAACAGCCCATTCCCCAAATTCCCATTTAATATAGTTTTTATCCAACATATATATATATATTACAGCTGTGCTTGTAGTAATTATAGCCCCCCACCCTCTCTCTCTATTTTCATTTGTGTATTTATAAATAAAGGATTATAATTAAATAAGAGGCATAGAAAGATAAATAGATAATAATTATACAGAACAACAATATTTAGCTCCAATTATTTTAGATGCTGAAATAACTTTTTAAGGTGCATCTCCTTAACATGTCATCTGAGAACTATATTATATACGTGTAATAAATCTATTCAAGATATCAAGTTATATATTTTAGACATTCAACTATAGATGATATTAATTTTAAATTGCAAAATTATGGATCTATTATATTATTAAAATTATGGATCGTAGGTCTAAACCTACGATCCATACCAAACGATCCATACCATCCTCCTTCAACCAAAATTATTTATATCATTCATACATTATACAAGGATTATTAGGTTTTCCTATTATCTTATTGAAATCCTCCTTCAAATGTATATATAAAACTGAAAAATGAAATTGAGGTTTTTTTTCCGGAGGGGTTACAATACATTTTATAAATATCACCATTTTTTTTTTGTGATATAGATGCTCTAATTTTTTTCCCTAAATGTAATTTGTACTGAGAAACTTTTGTAACTTGTATTATAATAACTTCTCATACTATGTATTATGATAACTTCATTATTATAATGCATTATTTTTAAACATTACTATTATCTAATTATCTTATTCCTGATGATTAAATTCTACTTTTTGGGCAGAGTATAATACCATTAATAAATTGCGGGATTCTTGTAACCAAAAATCCCAGATAAGTGAGGATTATATTGTATTTAAAATATTAGCTTTCATCATTAATTGATCATGAATTATCAGTGATTTTATTATGCATCAATATGGAAAATTTGATTATATTTAATGAATAAAAGTTGAAAGGAATACCCCTTCATTTATTTATGGTAAAGAGATAAATAAAAACCGGTTAATTTTCTTTCCTGAATAAAATTTAAGTTTAATTCTCTGTATGGAATTTGTAAGAATATAATGTCTTAAGCAAAATTTTAAAGATGCTTTTTATCAATAAATATGTATTAAAAATAATAGTTATAAAATAATTTAGTTATACTTAATAAACCATATAACACTCTTTGCATAAATAAAAGAGAACATTCTTCAATCATTTATTTATGATAAAGAGATAAATAAAAGTTTATTTCTCTTTTTTTTTCCGTAAGAAAGTTTAATTCTCTGTATAAAATTCTTAAAAATATAATACCTTAACCAAAACTTTAATTATGCCTTATCAATAAATATGTATTAAAAAATAATAATGTTACTGTTAATAAACTAAATAACCCTCTATGCATAGATAAAAAAAAATTCTTCAATCAAAAGAATTGATCTTGTACGATGTTTTAAAATAAATATTTTTTCAATTGTTCCTAATGAATTCTTATTTCATTTCAAAACATCATAACCATTTTTCTCTAATTGTTCCAGCAATGTTTTAAAACAAAAATACAATGGGAGGAAAGGGCGTAAGCTTTCATATGTTTTTCATTTTATTCTGTGGAATGCAATTTTTATGGGGGATAAATGTCAAGAAAATATGATTTTCTTCTGTGAAACCGACTCAACATAAGATCGTTAAAACTATTTCAAACGGCTTTAGTCTCTCCAAGTCTTCTAGACGACTTTTACTTATTTTATTTATTTTTTTTTTATTTCATCTTTTTATGTCACTGATGGCTTTATGACAAAAGGAATTCCTATTTCATTTCTAATCTTGTTTTTTTTTATTTCTTGAATTTTTTTTTCTGATGACTTTTGTGTCTGAATGAAAATATCCATCAAGAAAGTATATGTCTTTTATATTAGAACTTCTTATTTTGGTAAAAGATGATAAATGGGAAAGGCTACTATAATTGTCTGTCATTTTTCTAAAGTTATTTATTTGCTTTCGTGTACGGGGTATTTAAGAATCAATCAAAGCTTGATTTTGATATGAATATACGATTGTTTTTTGAATTCAGTAAATTGGAGTATAAAAAGAAAGGATAAATATAATGAATAGTAATATTTTTTTTATTCTCTGGGAAATTTGAATTTCTAAATACAAGATTATTTTTTATTCAACTTATATCATCAATTCTAATTAATACTCAGTTGATGACTGAATATTAAGTAAAACAAAATAAAAAATAATTATGTTTCTCTTTGCATTATGTTTTTTAAATGTAGTTTATATTTGTTTATTACTTACTTTTGTAAACCTTGCGTGATAAATTGTGGCATACAAGAATTTATTTTAAATTTCATTAAAAAAAGTATGAAATCTTTATTATGAATATCGTCAATTATTTTTTATTGATGAAACATTATTCTTTTCTATTGACGGAACTTTTGTCAATACTATTTATTATCAACACTCTATGATATTATATTAGTACTGTACACCTTCAAAAGTGTTTAGCAATACTGTAATAACACTGTACAATACTGTACACCGCATCAAAAATGTTTAACAATATTGTAACAACACTTTTACAATACTGTATTAGTTCTGTAAACTACATCAAAAGTGTTTAACAATCCTTTATAAGTATAATACTGTATCGATGCAGTTTATTGCGATTTTTTGTTTATTAGTATTGACAATACAGTACTGTCAATACTGTTGTATTGACAGTACTGTATTGTCAATACTGATAAACAACATGCATATTATCTTACAACTGTTGTATTCATTATGTTTTATTGAATTAAGTACCAAAATTGAATCTTTTTATTGACGGAACTTTTGTCAATACTATTTATTATCAACACTCTATGATATTATATTAGTACTGTACACCTTCAAAAGTGTTTAGCAATACTATAATAACACTGTACAATACTGTACACCGCATCAAAAATGTTTAACAATATTGTAACAACACTTTTACAATACTGTATTAGTTCTGTAAACTACATCAAAAGTGTTTAACAATCCTTTATAAGTATAATACTGTATCGATGCAGTTTATCGCGATTTTTTGTTTATTAGTATTGGCAATACAGTACTGTCAATACTGTTGTATTGACAGTACTGTATTGTCAATACTGATAAACAACATGCATATATCTTACAACTGTTGTATTCATTATGTTTTATTGAATTAAGTACCAAAATTGAATCTTTTTATTGACGGAACTTTTGTCAATACTATTTATTATCAACACTCTATGATATTATATTAGTACTGTACACCTTCAAAAGTGTTTAGCAATACTGTAATAACACTGTACAATACTGTACACCGCATCAAAAATGTTTAACAATATTGTAACAACACTTTTACAATACTGTATTAGTTCTGTAAACTACATCAAAAGTGTTTAACAATCCTTTATAAGTATAATACTGTATCGATGCAGTTTATTGCGATTTTTTGTTTATTAGTATTGGCAATACAGTACTGTCAATACTGTTGTATTGACAGTACTGTATTGTCAATACTGATAAACAACATGCATATTATCTTACAACTGTTGTATTCATTATGTTTTATTGAATTAAGTACCAAAATTGAATCTTTTTATGCCATACAATTGTATTACCATTAATGCATTTTATACCATGTTAAAAGTTACATTTACATTAAGTTTTTAAGCAATTGATCAATGTATGATTTTATAATAAATTCAAAATAATTTCCTGGAAGATATTGCGTGAAAAACCCTACTTTGATAAACTACTGCTATTCCAGATACATGCTATCTTACATGGCACCAAGTTTTAATATGTGAATGCACTCCGTCTTATGATACGGTCAAACTGATTCTTGCGCAATTGCGTCTTTAATGGCGTGATAAAAATATATGATTTATTAAGTTTTAGGAAGGGCTGTTTGATACGCGTTATCGTTGGCTGATTCTTTATGGACAGTTTGATGGATTGAAATTGCTCAACTGCCGAGTTTCTTACGCTTCAAGTAGACAAGAAAATGTATATTTAAAATTATTTCCAGTTTTCACGATAAAATGTTTAATCAAAACTTTTACCTGCATTTAAAAATTAATTGATTCTTCTGTTAAATTTTTTTTTTGAATCTGTGAGTTAAATTAAATTAAATGGGGCCTAAAAATAAATCCCCCTTTTTTTTTTAAATGCTTTTTATGTTGTTCAAAATAATGTGAAATGCTTTAGCTGAAAAAATAAAAGTAGATTAATTAAGTTTATAAAGGGATAACTGAGTTCTTTCTGATCTTAATTAAAGTAAAATTAGCAGCAATTAAGTTCATCTTGTTAAGACTAATGTTTTTGCATCTAAGAAAAAAAAAGAGAAGGTAAAAAATATTTAACTGTTCATTTATTGCATTAAATGTTAAATAAGGTACAAGTATCTTTCATGTGAAATGTCTTTAGTTAAAAGGAATTTTTATTTTGAAAATGTTTTCGTTAAGTGATGTATAATTGATGCATCATATGATTTAAAGAGTAAATGTTTATTATTTTGCTGCTTTATATTTTTGATATTATTTTAATCAATATTCTGTCAATAATGTTAAATTATTCAAGTTCTGGAGGTGTAGTGGATGTTTGTAATGGTTCGGAATTCATTTTAAATAGTAGGTTTCCATTTAATATGACTGTAGAGTGTTGGGATTAGGGCTGACAACCCTAACCATTAAAACGAAAACAATATATGCTTTGGAATCTGCCAATAGGTAGATGGCCTTGGCCGACCATAAGGCTGTTATGTCATTGAAGGAAAAAATTTGGTTTGTCTCTCTACGGTCGTTTTGTGCACACTTTAAGCTAATTAGACTGGGACCTACAGTTTAACGCGGATTCCAAACCACTAGCAAACATCCATGACAGCGCCAGGATTCGAACCTGAAGTCTGTAGGACCAAAGGCCAGAGTGCTTTAAGGAGAAGAATGTTAAATTTGATTTTTGAAATTGCTTTTTGAAAAAGGAATTTTATGCATTCAATCTAATTAAAAACGAGATAACTTTATTTCTGATTCAAAATTATTTGAAGAATATTACTAAGATATATGTTTATACCTCTAAAATATATTAAAGGAATTAACTAGAACTTAGCTAACTTTTGATTTATGTACTTGCATTTAATTTTGCATTTATTCCATCGTTATATCTATTAGCATCAATTTTTTAAATTAATTTTATTTTATTTTACAGTGTTCATCTTAGAATAAAATACGGTTTTATTGAATAAATTATGAAAAGATCGTATTTATTCTTTTTGTCCTTATTTTAAAAATAATAAACGTAGAAAATAATAACTAAATAGTTTTATCTACTGTAATACAAATAAGTTCATACATCGCTTATAATTCTTCTTCTGAAATATTTTATGACATTCATTATGGCCTAAGGGCAACCAAAACATTTTGTTAGATAATGTTCAACTCAGCATTTTTAAATAGTAAAGCCGTTGGTAACCACTTCATCCTGAAGTATCCAATATAACAAATATTACATTCGCTTTACATTCTTTATTAAACATTCATTACATTCGCTTCCTCATTAGCACTCAAAAGTTTTGAGCATCACAACCGAAAGAGTTTGCTGCGGTTTGCTTGGGCATCAAAACACATACTGTTTATTTTGATATCTTTTGGGAGAGCTTCATTACCGCTCTGCCTGATGCCGTTTTTTGGTCATGCATCAAAGGATTCAAGACCCTCCCAAAGACGACTAAGGGTTTCTCTTAAAGGGAAATAAGGGGGTTCATTTTCCGAATTAAAAATGAAATGCCTAAGCACAGAAGAACATGCAGCAGAAGGTTTCAAATCTGGATTCTGTTTAATGATACAGTCTATGAATAGACAACGAAATAATATAAAACTAAATATTACAAAATGTATTCTTTAGAAAATTTTGTTTAAAAGATTTAATGCTTTGTCTACAATAAGACATTCTAAAGCATTATATGCTATGGCTGCCAGCTTTCCTTTGAGAAAATTTCCTGATCGCTCGGTCAGGTGTCGGTTTCGGGATGTGCATCACAAGATTTACAATCTTCATTATTCATAAAATGACTGAGAATCACTTTAAATCGAAATAAACGGGACATGTATTTCAAATACAAACTGCAATTTCCATATACTGATTATGTCAAAACTGGACATGACTCGGCAGTTTAAATCGTAAGTCAATGAACAATATGAATTGAAACAATTGGTAAATTTATTTTTAAATCAAAAATTTTTAAAAGACACTATATGTTGTGTATAATAAGACGTGAGACCTGAATGGGTGAGTGTCTAGCGTTCTGGCCCTCAGTGCCACAGGTTTCGGGTTCGAGTCCCAGTGGTATGATGAATCTTTGTAGTGCTTCGGAATCCACTTTAAACCGTAAGCCCCAGTCTAATATGATCGTAGAGCGATGTCATGAGGTTTAGTCAGTCTTCAGCCCTCATGGTTCCTCACTATCGTGAAGTTGCATATTTCCATGGCCATGGACCAGTCGCCTGCGACAGGGTCTATTGGACCTTGTGTAGGTTTTACTAAACCAAGGGAATTATTAGCAACAATAAGACGTATTTTAAAACATAATCTCAATATGTGCTAGAGTTAGATACAATTCTTTTTTTTTGTTGTTGTTGTTGTTGTTGGATGCATCAATATAACCAATTCAATAATCTACTGTGTGCGATACTTTGTTTCGATTCGAGTGGAAAATTTCTTCAACCTATACCATTATCATTATCTTAGCTGGGTAAGGAGACTAGTCTTCAGCTGTTGTGGTTCCTCGCTAAAGTGACGCTGCATATTACCCTTAACTATGGACCAGTCGCCCGTGATAGGGTCTATTGGACCTGGCGTAGGTTTTACTGCACCAAGGGGATTAGTAACAACAACAGCAGTAAGACGTATTTTAAAGCATATTCTCCCTATATGCTACAGTTAGATACAATTGTTGTTTTTGTTGTTGGATACATCAATCTAACCAATTAAATAATCTGTGACGTGTTTGAGATATTTTGTCTTGATTTTAGGGTAAAATCTTCAACTTATACGATTATCACCTTCCTTAGCGGAGGGCAATGCAGACTAATGTCTTAATGTCTTTAGAAAGCGTTTCCAGATCAGAGTGATCCTCTTCGATACACCTCCACCATTTTAAAACGAGATCCATACCCGACCGTTAAACAATTACTACTTCTCCCACCGCCTTTGGACATCGCCGAACGTTTTTTGTAAATTTTTGTCAAACTTTAAATAAAAAAAAAAATTATATTCAGTTTATCGTTTAATTTTGAAGATTGTCAATACTTATATACTAATTTACAAATAGCATCAAAATAATAATTTACAAATAGCATCAAAATAATAATTTACCAATAGCATCAAAAATTTTCCATCAAACATAATTTAAATTTTTTTTATCTAAACATGATCGGTTACCTTAATGAGAAAATATAATACAAAAAACGTTAATTAAAAAATAAACTTTTTTTCGGAAGATAAAACAAATAAATAAATTAATCAGAATGTTACAGTGAAATTTAATTTACACTCATCTCCACTGATTAAACAATATATATACGAGAATAAAATAAATACGCACAAAGTATTTAATAAACCGAGTTTCACTAGAGAAACATATCCTATCTCAAATACTGCGTGCTGTATTTTCTACTCCGAAACGTTTCTCGAGTCAATATTTAAAGAGACAGTCGAGAAAAACATGTCAATCATAAATGTAAACAAGCCAGATTTTAAAACTAATTATCACCGGAGTTAACAATAACTGCTTTCCTCCACCCTAATGCTCCTTCCATTTAAAAGTGGCAGCAGTTTAAATCCCTAAGCACATCTTAAAACAAGAAAGAAAAAATAAGTATATATATGTGTATCATCATCTAAATTCAAAAGTTTACAGGGAAGATTCCCAAACTAATTGACACGTAATACAGAACAGAAGGCGATGCGCAATCTAAACCCGTAAGACGCAGAGGAAACTCTAGAATAAACCTTGCACACAGGAGAGAGAGAGAGAGAGAGGACGTTGAAGCTACTCTTCCAGAGTCTAGAACAAAAGGAGCAAGGGGGCACTTAACTTGATGAGGAGGAGTCTGCATCGCAGCGTGGATGAGGAGTAGGAGCAGGAGAAGGAGAAGAAGGTGGAAGAAACTCCTCAAGAAATATCTCTTAACTACTCCGGCTTCGCAACCCAAGTGCTCTGAAGAGCAACAGCATGCGAGAGCAGCTTCTTTTGAAACGCATTCGGCGAATTAATTGCAGTCATTAGGCTGCTTGTTAATTACCGCATCCGTAGGCTGTTTTAGGGGGCGGGGGTGATGCAACTTGCGCAACAGTCGCCCTTCACCTAATGTGGTAATTTAGTCCCGTATACCGGAGTCCCCTTTGCTTTATCCGCATGCTTCTATTTGCGGGCGACACGAGAGAGGAATTTTCATCTATTACTTCTTAATTTCCAATTCGCTGGTCCCGGGTCGACCGTTGTGCCGGTTTTGCCGGAGCCCTTCAAGAAGTCGTTCGTGCTAAAAGTGTGCGCGCCCGGCTGTAATTAGGGATTAACTGCGTAGTTAGTGGGGTTTTAACGTGCCGAAACCGAACGTTCGGCGATGTCCAAAGGGGGTGGGAGAAGTAGTAATTGTTTAACTGTCGGGTATGGATCTCGTTTTAAAATGGCGAAGGGGTAGCGGAGAGGATCATTCTGATCTGGAAACGTTTTCTAAAGACATTAGTCTGCATTGCCCCCGCTCAGGAAGGTGACAATCGCTTAAGTTGAAGATACTCGCTTAAAATCGAGACAAAATATCGCACTCCACAGATTATTTAATTGGTCAGATTGATGTATACAACAAAAAAATATCTGCACATGGGGAGTTTTTGTTTTAAAATATGTGTTGTTGTTGTTACTAATCTCCTTGGTGCAGGAAAGCCTACACCAGGTCCAGTAGACCCCACTGGTCCATGGCTAAGGGTATTAGGCAGCTTCACTTTAGCGAGGAACCACGATTGCTGAAGATTGACTAAACTTCAAGACAACGCTCTTACGGTTATCGAGTCATTCTGATCTGGAAACGCTTTCTAAAGACATTAATCTGCATTCGGCTCTCCCTGAAATAAAAACAAAATATCGCACGCAACATATTATTTAATTGGTCAGATAGATGCATCCAACAAAAAAAATGTATCTGACTGTAACACATGGGGTGATTATGTTTTGAAATACGTCTTATTATTATTGTTGTTGTTACTAATGTCCTTGGTGAAAGAAAATCTACTCCAGGTCCAACGTACCCTGTCGCAGAAGACTGGGCCATGATTGACTCGAGGATCATTTTGGAAAGGAAAATACTATACTGCACGCAGTATTTCGGATAGAATATGTTTCTCTAGTAAGTCTCAGTTCATTAAATGCTTTGTGCGTATTTATTTCATATAAATTGTTTAATCAGTGGGGATGACTGTAAATTAAAATTTGTAGCAATCTGATTAAATTATTCATTCGTTTTCGCTTCTGAAAGAAATTTCATTTATTAATTCCTTTTTTCATATTATTTTTTTCTTATTAAAGTAATCGATCACGTTTAGATTCAAATTATTTTAAATAATGTTTAATGGAAATTTGTTAATGCTATTTGGAAAGTAGTATATAATCATTGACAAACTTGAAAATTAAGAAATATACTGAATATAATATATATATTGTTAAAGTTTGGGAAAAATTGACATAAAAAATGATTTTTTGAATTTGCGTAAATATTCCTAACTAAAAGATTACTTAAAACATATTGTATTTACTTGCATAAACATAAATATATCCTTTTTGCATGCAATGAATTTAAATAATGATAATGTTCTAAAATAATGATAATCTTAAAATCTCCCATTAATATTTCGCACAATCAAAATAAACTTTTTTTTGGAAATAGTGTTTAAATTAATTTTTATATGAAGTTATTTTTATGAGCTGAAATCAACAAATATTAAAAATTTAATTTTTTTTATTGTCAGTCATTTTTGACCCGAGATCATTTGTCACTCACCCAAAGAAGCCGATGGCGGAGAGACTGACGCTCGGGGCCATAGGTTTCGGATTAGAGTTCCGGCTGTATCATGGATGTTTGTAGTGGTTCGGAATCCACTTTAAACCGTAGGTTTGCAATCATAGACGCTTTACCACTATAGGCCGTCTAATAGGATCGTACAGGGTTGTCTTGAGGTTTTGTCGGTCTTCAGCCCTCGTGGTTCCTCGTTAAAGTGAAGCTGCATATCACCATAGCCATATCCCAGTCTTCTGCGACAGGGTCTATTGGACATGGTGTACGTTTTCCTGCACCAAGGGCGTTAGTAACAACAACAAAAATAACACATATTTTAAAACATAATATCCCTATGTGCAGATACAATTTTGTTCTTGTTGGATACATCAATCTCACCAATTAAATAAGCTGCGGAGTGCGATATTTTGTTTCAAATTTAGTGTAAAATCTTCGACTTACACGACTATCACCTTCTTCAGCAGGGGCATTGCGGACTAACGTCTTTAGAAAGCTATACTATTCTTAGCTATAATTGCGATACAGCCAACTGAGTAACATAGAGCAAAAATGCGAAAAAAAGAGATTTTTTTCTAGCAATAATAATTTAAAACTTGATTTTTTTTTTTATTGTCAGCGATTTTGACACGATGCCATTTGTTACTATAATGGCAGATAGATGTCAGATTAATGCTACCAAAAAGTCCTAACTGCCGAGTGACTAGCTCTCTAGCTCTCGGGACTTGAGATTTCGGATGCAAGTCCCGGCAGTGATGTTGCTCGGATGGATGTTTGTAGTGGTTTGGAATCCTGGTCTATTATGAGGGTAAAACATTGTCTTGAGGTTTAGTCAGTCTTCAGCCCTCCTGAAAGATTGATCTATCCAACTCGCTAAAGTGAAACTGCATATCACCATATTACCTTCAGCCATCGCCCAGTCTTCGACGACAGGGTTCATTGGACCTGGTGTAGATTTTCCTGCACCAAGAGGATTAGTAAAACAACAACATAAAGACGTATTTTAAAACATAATCTCCCGATGTGCTACAGCTAGATACACTTCTTTTCTTAGTGGATACAGAAATATAACCAATTAAATAATCTGCAGTGAGCGATATTTTGTTTCGACTTGAGGCAAGTATCTTCAACTTATACCATTATCCCCTTCCTTAGCGGGGGCAATGCCCACTAATGTCTTTAGAAAACGTTTTCCAGATCAGAACGACTCCCACCGTTCTCTGCTCTCCTGCACCATTTTAAAACGAGATCCATACCCGACCGTTAAACAAATACTACTTCTCCCACCCCCTTTGGACATCGCCGAACGTTTGGTTTCGGCACTTTAAAACCCCACTAACTGCGCAGTTTAACCCCTAATTACGGGCGAACGCGCACACTTTTAGCACAAACGACTTCTTGGAGGGCTCCGGCAAAACCGGCACAATGGTCGACCCGGGGCAAGCGAATTGGAAATTAAGAAGTAATAGATGAAAATTCCTCTCTCATGTCGCCCGCAATTAGAAGCATGCGGATAAAGCAAAAGGGGTCTCGGGTATACGGGACTAAATTGCCACATTTGGTGAAGGGCGACTGTTGCGGAAGTTGCTTCACCCTCACCCCCTAAAACAGCCCACGGATGCGGTAATTAACGAGTAGCCTAATGAGTGCAATTAATTCGCCGAATGCGTTTCAAAAGAAGCTGCTCTCGCATGCTGTTGCTCTTCAGAGCATTTGGGTTGCGAAGCTGGAGTAGTTAAGAGATATTTCTTGAGGAGTTTCTGCCACCTTCTTCTCCTGCTCCTACTCCTCATCCACGCTGCGATGTGGACTCCTCCTCATCAAGTTAAGGTCCCCCTTACTCCTTTTGTTCTATACTCTGGATGAGTAGCTTCAACGTCCTCTCTCTCTCCTCTGTGCAAGGTTTATTCTAGAGTTTCCTCTGCGTCTTACGGGTTTAGATTGCGCATCGCCTGCTGTTCTGTATTACGTGTCAATTAGTTTGGGAACCTTCCCTCTAAACTTTTGAATATGGATGATGATACATATATATATATATATATTTTCTTTCTTGTTTTAAGATGTGCTTAAGGATTTAAACTTCTGCCACTTTTAAATGGATGGGGCATTAGGGTGGAAGGAAAGGGTTATTGTTAACTCCGATGTTAATTAGTTTTAAAATCTGGCTTGTTTACATTTATGATTGATATGTTTTTCTCCACTGTCTCTTTAAATATTGACGTTTCGGAGACGAAAATGCTATACAGCATGCAGTATTTGAGATAGGTACGTTTCTCGAGTAAAACTAGTTTCGAATTTCCCGAGTTTATATACTATAAATTGTTTAATCAGTGGAGATGACTGCAAATTAAATTGTACTGTTACAATCTGATTAATTTATTAATTCATTTTAGCTTTTGAAAGAAATTTCATTTTTTAATAGTCTTTTTTTAATTTTGTTTTGTTATTCAGAGAGCTAATATACGTTTAGATCCAAAAATTTCAAATAATGTTTAATGGAAATGTTTTAATACTTTTTGTAAATTAGTATATAAGCATTGACAAACTTGAAAATTAAAAGATATACTGAATGTAATATATATATATGCTAAAGTTTATCAGAAATTAACAAAAAAAAAAAAAAAAAAAACACATGTAGTGTTTGAATTTACGTGAACATTCCTGACAAAAAGATTATTTAAAACGTATCATATTTACTTGCATAAGCATAGATATATCCTTTTTGCATACAATGAATTTAAATAATCATAATATTCTAAAATTATGATAATCCTAAAATCTCCCATTAATATTTCACAAAATCAAGATAAACTTTTTTTGGGAAATCGTGTTTAAATTAATTATATATGAAGCTATTTTTTATGAGTTAAAATTAGTAAATACAATTTTTAAAATAATAAGAATAAAATTAATTAAAATTTATTTGATTTTTTTTTTTTGCTAGTCATTTTCCCTCAGGTTATTTGTTATTATAAGGGCATACAATATATATCAGATTTAATGCTACCCAAAGGGGCCTCACAACCGAGTGACTAGCACTCTGGAGCTAGATGCCACATATTACGGGTTTTAGTACCGGCGGTGCCATGGTTGCTTATAGCGGTTCGTAATGCACTTTAAACCCAGGCTAATATGATCGTAGTGCATTGTCTTAAGGTCTAATGTCTTTAGAAAGCGTTTCCAGATCAGAATGACGCGCTCCACATCCTGGCCCCTCCACCATTAAAAACGAGATACTTCTCGTCCCTATTTTCCGCCATCGTCCAATCTTCTGCAACAGATTCTATTGGAACTGGTGTAGATTCTCCTGCACCAGAAGGATTAGTAACAACACCAACAAGACGTATTTTAAAACATAATCTCCCCATGTGCTACAGTTAGACACAATTCTTTTTTTTCTGTGTTGTTGTTGGATACATCAATCTAACCAATTAAATAATCTGTAGCGTGTCGGAGATATTTTGTTTCGATTTTAAGGGAGTATCTTCAACTTAAACGATTATCCCCTTCATTAGCGGTGGTATTGCAGACTAATGTCTGTAAATAGCGTTTCCAGATCAAAACGACTCTCTCCCCTCCTGCTGTTCCTCTAACGTTTTAAAACGAGATCCATATCCGACTGTTAAACAATTACTAGTTCTCCCACCCCCGCCGAACGTTTTGTTTCGGCACATTAAAACCCCACTAACTACGCAGTTTAATCCCTAATTACAGCCGGGTTGCGCACACTCTTAGCACGAACGACTTCTTAAAGGGCTCCGGCAAAACCTTCACAATGGTCGACCCAGGGCAAGCGAATTGGAAATTAAGAAGTAATAGATGAAAATTCCTCTCTCGTGTCGCCCGCAATTAGAAGCAGGCGGATAAAGCAAAAGGGGATCCTCCGGTATACGGGACTAAATTGCCACATTAGGTGAAGGGCGACTGTTGCGGAAGTTGCTTCACCCCCACCTCCTAAAACAGCCCACGGATGCGGTAATTAACGAGTAGCCTAATGAGAGCAATTAATTCGCCGAAGCGTTTCAAAGGAAGCTGCTCTCGCTTGCTGTTGCACTTTAGAGCATTTATGTTGCGAAGCCGGAATAGTTAAGAGATATTTCTTGAAGAGTTTCTTGTCCTGCTCCTGCTCCTCATCCACGCTGCGATGTAGACCCCTCCTCATCAAGTTAAGTGCCCCCTTGCTCCTTTTGTTCTGGATCCTGGATGAGTAGCCTCAATGTCCTCTCTCTCTCCTCTGTGCAAGTTTATTCTAGAGTTTCCTCTGCGTTCTTACGGGTTTAGATTACGTATCGCCTGCTGTTCTGTATTACGTGTTAATTAGTTTGGGTATCTTCCCTGTAAACTTTTGAATTTAGATGATGATGCACATATATATATATTTTTCTTTCTTGTTTTAAGATGTGCTTAAGGATTTAAACTGCTGCCACTTTTAAATGGAAGGAGCATTTTGGGTGCAAGGAACGTTATTGTTAACTCCGGTGATAATTAGTTTTAAAATCTGGCTTGTTTACATTTAAGATTGGCATGTTTTTCTCGACTGTCTCTTTAAATATTAACTTGAAAAGCGTTTCCGGAGAGGAACGTACAACACGCAGTATTTGAGATAGGATATGATTCTCATTTAAACTCAGTTTATTTAATAATTTGTTCTTATTTGTTTTAAATAAATTGTTTAATCTGTGAAGGTGACTGTAAATTAAATTTGAATGTAACAATCTGATTTATTTATTCATTCGTTTTCGGTTCTGAAAGAAATTTCCTTTTTAATTATCTTTTTTATCTTTATATTATTACGGTAACGATCAAGTTTAAAACCAAAAATTTTAAGTAGTGTTTGTGGGAAATATTTTGATGTTATTTGTAAATTAGTACATAAACGTTGACAAACAAAATTAAAAATATACAGATTATTATTTTGTTAAAGTTTGACAAACAGTGATAAAAAAAAAGAATTTTTGAATTTAGATAAGGATTTCTAATTAAAGGATTCATTAAAACATATCACATTTAATTGTATAAATATTGAAATGTATCCCTTTTGCATGCATTGAATTAAAATAATGATAATATTCTAAACCATAACTGAGATACAGACAATTAAGTCATTTAGTGCAAAAATGCAAAAAAAAAAAAAAAAAAAACGCTTCTAACAATAATAACAAATAGCACAAAATTAAATGAATCTATTTAATAACTTGGGGCCTAATGGCAGAGTAACACAATTTTCAAAAATCTTGATGCCACAAATTTCGAGTTCGAGTAGAACATTCGAATTGAACATAATCTTCCTATGTGCTAGTTAGATACAATTCATTGTTGTTGTAGGATACATAAATCTAACCAATTAAATAATCTGTGGCGTCTCTGAGATATTTTGTTTCGACTTGAGGCGAGTATCTTCAACTTATACGATTATCACCTTCCTCAGCGGGGGCAATGCAGACTAATGTCTTTAGAAACCGTTTCCAGATCAGAATGATCCTCCCCCATACCCCTCAACCGTTTTAAAACGAGGTATTCATACCCGTCCGTTAAACAATTACTACTTCTTCCACCCCTTTGGATATCGTCGAACGTTCGGTTTCGGCACTTTAAAATCCCACTAACTACGCAGTTTAATCCCTAATTACGGCCGGGCTCGCACATTTTTAGCACGAACGACTTCTTGAAGGGCTCCGGCAAAACCGGCACAATGATCGACCCGGGACAAGCGAATTGGAAATTAAGAAGTAATACATGAAAATTCCTCTCTCGTGTCGCCCGCAATTAGAAGCATGCGGATAAAGCAAAGGGGCCTCCGGTATACGGGACTAAATTGCCACATTAGGTGAAGGGCGACTGTTGCGGAAGTTGCTTCACCCCCACCCCCTAAAACAGCCCACGGATGCGGTAATTAACGAGTAGCCTAATGAGTGCAATTAATTCGCCGAATGCGTTTCAAAAGAAGCTGCTCTCGCATGCTGTTGCTCTTCAGAGCACTTGGGTTGCGCAGCCGGAATAGTTAAGGAGATATTTCTTGAGGAGTTTCTTCCACCTTCTTCTCCTTCTCCTGCTCCTCATCCACACGGCGATGTAGACTCCTCCTCATCAAGTTAAGTGCCCCCTTGCTCCTTTTGTTCCAGACTCTGGATGAGTAGCTTCAACGTCCTCTCTCTCTCCTCTGTGCAAGGTTTATTCTAGAGTTTCCTCTGCGTCTTACGGGTTTAGATTGCGCATCGCCTGCTGTTCTGTATTACGTGTCAATTAGATTGGGAACCTTCCCAGTAAACTTTTGAATTTGGGTGATGATACGCATATATGTCTACATTTTTTTTTCCTTTCTGTTTCGCGATGTGATTAAGGATTTAAACTGTTGCCACTTTTAAATGGAAGGAGCATTTGGGTGGAGGGAAAGAGTTATTGTTAACTCAGGTGATAAGTAGTTTTAAAATCTGGCTTGTTTACATTTATGAGTGACATGTTTTTCTTGACTGTCTCTTTAAATATTGACTCGAGAAACGTTTTCGGAGAGGGAAATACTATACAGCACGCAGTATTTGAGATAGGATATGTTTCTCAAGTAAAACTCAGTTTAGTAAATACTTTGTAATGACTGTAAATTTAATTTTATGGTAACAATCTGATTAATTTATTCATTCGATTTAGTTTCTGAAAGAAATTTGATTTTTTAATTCCCTTTTATTCTTTTTTTTTCTTATTAAATTAGCTGGCTGAGCAGGTTTAGATCCAAAATATTTAAATAATGTTTAAAGGAAATATTTTGATGCTGTTCGTAAATTAGTATATAAGCAATGACTAACTTGAAAATCAAAATATATACTGAATATATATATATATATATATATATATTTGTTAAAGTGTGGCAGAAATTGACAAAAAAAATGCAGTTTTTGAATTTGCGTAAACATGCCTGACTAAAAGATTACTTAATACATATGGTATTTACTTGCATAAACATAGGAAACTTTTTTGCATGCAATGAATTTAAATAATGGTAATATTATAAAATAATGGTAATCCTAAAATCACCCATTATTATTTTACAAAATCATAATAAACTTTTTTTTTTTGATATAGTGTTTCAAATAATTATATATGAAACTATTTTTTTATGCGTTAAAATCAATAAATACAATTTTCAAAATAATAAGAATATAATTAATTAAAATTTATTTGATTTTTGTTATTGCCAGCCATTTTGTCCCGAGGTTAATTGTTACTATAATGGCAGATATATGTATCAGATTTAATGCTACCGAAAGGGGCCTAACGGACGAGTGACTAGCACTCTGGAGCCTGATGCCACAGGTTTCGGGCTTTAGTCCCGACTATGCCATGGTTGTTTATAAAGGTTCGTAAACCATTTTAAAACATAGGTCTCGATCTAATATGATCGTAGATCGTTGTCTTGAAGTTCAGTCAGTCTTCAGACCTCATGGTTCCTCGCTAAATTGAAGCTGCATATTACCCTTACCCATGGGCCTGTCTTCTGCGACAGGGTCTATTGGACCTGGTATAGATTTTCCTGCATTAAAGGGATTAGTAACAACAACACGGCGTATTTTAAACATCATCTTCCTATGTGCTACAGTTAGATACAATTCTTTTTTTTTTGTTGTTGTTGAATATAACAATCTAACCAATTAAATAATTTGTGGAGTGTCTGAGATATTTTGTTCCGATTTGAGGCAAGTATCTTCAACTTATATGATTATCACCTTCTTTAGCGGGTTAATGAAGACTAGTCTTTAGCCCTCGTGGTTCCTCGCTAAAGTAAAGCTGCATATTACCCTTTATCATGAACCAGTCGGCTGCGACAGGATCTATTAGATCTGATGTAGGTTTTTCTGTACGAAAGCAATTAGTAACAACAATAAGACATCTCCTAATATACATACCTAAATACATCCCCTATGTGCTACAGTTAGATACAATTCTTTAAGTTGTTGTTGTTGTTGGATACATCAATCTAACCAATTTTATAATCTGTGGCGTGTCTGAGATATTTTATTTCGATTTGAGGCGAGTATCTTTAACTTAGACGATTATGACCTTCCTTAGTGGAGGGCAATGCAGACTAATGTCTCTAGAAAGCGTTTCGAGATCAAAATGATCCTCTCCGCTACCCCTCCACCGTTTTAAAACAAGATCCATACCCGACCGTTAAACAATTACTACTTCTCCCCCTCCTTTAGAAATCGCCGAAACTTCGGTTTCGACACTTTAAAACCCCACTAACTACGCAGTTTAATCCCTAATTACGGCCGGGCGCGCACACTTTTAGCACGAACGACTTCTTGAAGGGCTCCTTCCAAACCGGCACAATGGTCGATCCCGGACAAGCAAATTGGAAATTAAGAAGTAATAGATGAAAATTCTTCTCTCGTGTCGCCCGCAATTAGAAGCATGCGGATAAAGCAAAAGGGGCCTCCGGTATACGGACTAAATTGCCATATTAGGTGAAAGGCGACTGTTGCGGAAGTTGCTTCACCCCCACCCCCTAAAACAGCCCACGGATGCGGTAATTAACGAGTAGCCTAATGAGTGCAATTAATTCGCCGAATGCGTTTCAAAAGAAGCTGCTCTCGCATGCTGTTGCTCTTCAGAGCACTTGGGTTGCGAAGTCGGAATAGTTAAGGGATATTTCTTGAGGAGTTTCTTCCACCTACTTCTCCTTCTCCTGCTCCTGCTCCTCATCCACACTGCAATGCAGACTCCTCCTCATCAAGTTAAGTGCCTTGCTCCTTTTGTTCTAGAACTCTGGATGAGTAGCTACAACGTCCCCTCTCTCTCCTCTGTGCAGGTTTATTCTAGAGTTTCTTCTGCGTTCTTACAGATTTAGATTTCGTATCGCCTGCTGTTCTGTATTACGTGTCAATTAGTTTGGGAATCTTCCCTGTAAACTTTTGAATTTAAATGATGATATATATATTTTCTTTCTTGTTTTAAGATGTGCGTAAGTATTTAAAGTCCTGCCACTTTTAAATGGAAGGAGCATTAGGGGGGAAGGAAAGTGTATTGTTAAATCTGGTGATAATTAGTTTTAAAATCTGTTTTGTTTACATTTATGATTGATATGTTTTTCTCGACTGTCTCTTCAAATATTGACTCGAGAAATGTTTTCGGAGTGGAAATACAACACGCAGTATTTGAGATGGGATATGTTCCTCGATAAAATTCAGTTTATTAAATACTTTGTGTTTATTTGTTTGATATAAATCGTTTAATCAGTAGAGATGAGTGTAAATTAAATTTTACTGTGACAATCTGATTATTTTATTCATTTGGTTTAGCTTTTGAAAGAAATTTCATTTTTTAATTCCCTTTTTTTATATTAATTTTTATTAAGGTAGCCGATCACGGTTAGAGTCAAAAATTTGAAATTTTAATGTTTAATGGAAAGGTTATGATGATATTCGTAAATTAGTATATAAACGTTGACAAACATGGAAATTAGAAGATATATTGATTATTTGTTTGTTAAAGAGTGGCAAAAATTTACAAAAATTTTTTTTTTTGAATTTATGTAAACATTTCTAATTAAAAGATAACTTAAGACATATCACATTTATTGGAATAAATGTAGCCGCATCATTTTTGTATGCATTGAATTATGTGATAATATTCTGAAAAATAGCTGAAATATTGAGTCATTTAGATCCGAAATACAAAAAAAGACAACGTTTTTAATAATACTAAGCAATAAATCAAATTTAAATGAATATATTTAAAAACTTGGAGCCTGAGGAGCGCTGAGTGGTTAACGCTATGGTGTTACTTGGCACATGTTTCGGGTTCGAATCCCGACCGTGTCATGGATGTTTGTTAGTGGTTCGAAATCCACTTTAATCCGTAGGTCCCGTCTAATAGGATTGTAGAGCATTGTCTTGAGGTTTAGGTAGTCTTCAGCACTCGTGGTTCTTCCCTAAAGTGAAGCTACATAATACACTTAGCCTGCGACGGAGTTAATTGGACCTGGTGTAGGTTTTACTGCACCAAGGGAATTAGTAACAACAACAACAACAACAAGACGTATTTTAAAACATAATCTCCCTATGTGCTACTGCTAAATACAAGTCTTTTTTGTTGTTGTTGTTGTAGGAAACATCAATCTGGCCAATTAAATAATCTGTGGCGCCTCTGAGATATTTTGTTTCGATTTGAGGGGAGAATCTTCAACTTATACGATTATCACCTTTCTTAGTGGGGACAGTGTAGACTAATGTCTTCAGAGAGCTTTTGCAGATCAGAATGATCCTCTCCACTACCCCTCCACGTTTTAAAACGAGATCCATACCCGACCGTTAAACGATTACTACTTCTCCCACCCCCTTTGGACATCGCCGAACGTTTTGTTTCGGCTCTTTAAAACCCCACTAACTACGCAGTTAATCCCTAACTACGCCCTGGTTCGCACACTTTTAGCACGAACCACTTCTTGAAGATGCTCCAGCAAAACTGGCGCAATGGTAGACCCGGAGCAAGCGAATTGGAAATTAAGAAGTAATAGATGAAAATTCTTCTCTCGTGTCGCCCGCAATTAGAAGCATGCGGATAAAGCAAAAGGGTATACGGGACTAAATTGCCACATTAGGTGAAGGGCGACTGTTGCGGAAAGTTGCTTCACCACAACCCCCTAAAACAGCCCACGGATGCGGTAATTAACGAGTAGCCTAATGAGTGCAATTAATTCACCGAATGCGTTTCAAAAGAAGCTGCTCTCGCATGCTGTTGCTCTTCAGAGCACTTGGGTTGCGATGCCGTAATAGTTAAGAGATATTTCTTGAGGAGTTTCTTCCACCTCCTTCTCCTGCTCCTACTCCTCATCCACACTGCGATGCAGACTCCTCCTCATCAAGTTAAGTGCCCCCTTGCTCCTTTTGTTCTAGAACTCTGTATGTGTAGCTTCAACGTCCTCTCTCTCTCTCCTCTGTGCAGGTTTATTCTAGAGTTTCCTCTGCTTTCTTACAGATTTAGATTGCGCATCGCCTGCTGTTCTGTATTACGTGTCAATTAGTTTGGAAACCTTCCCTGTAAACTTTTGAATTTAGATGAGGATACACATATATATATTAATGTTTTTCTTTCTTGTTTTAAGATGTGCTTAAGGCTTTACTACTGTAGAGGCATGAATTTCGCCCGGTTTTTGAAGCGCTGTACAAAGGAAACAAATTTCTCTGCTCCCTCCTCATCCACACTGCTGGACTCCCCCTCGTCAAAGTTGCTTTTGTTCTATATTTTTATCATCAATTTTTTTATCATTTGTTTATTGATGTTTTATTATTACATAAAAAATCATTATTAAAAAAAAAAATTAAAAAAAAAATTAAAATTGACAAAGTTATGAGCAGTCAAAGTGGGGGTCAAAAAAAAAAAAGAGGGTGTCCTGGCGTGCATTATTCCAACCCTCCTGGTGATCTGAAACATAAAAAACAGACGGATTCTTAATTATTATAGATGCCGCTATCGTATAACCCTTGGATAAGTTAAAAAAAAAAAAAAAAATTTAAATGGCGGCAGTTTGAAAAAAAAAAATTTTTTTTTTTTTTCATATTTTTTTTTAACAATTCCGAATTTTTTAAAAATACTAAATGAGAAGTTATAGTTTTGGGCAGGGTTCACGCGATGAAGCGATGTATAGAGAACATCCTCTCCAAATTTGAAATAAATCAGTTCATTAGAACTCGAGATATCCTTACCGCCAGCTCGAAAAAAGTAGTTCCGAGAAAAACGCGTTCAAAGTTTTGAGACAAGTTTTCGACAATTTTACTTATAGAATGGTACAGAATACTTACATATTTTTAATCGGCGATTCCTGCTTCATATAAGAATCCTTCCTCTACTTCAAAATGCTCATTCTCCGATGTTCTCTGGTGAAGACGTGCAGTTCTACCCTCCTTTGACGCCTCTGAAGTCCGGAGTTCCGAGCGCTCGATACGCGCTTCGTCCCGTCTCGCTGCAAAAGCATTAGCTTCTGGGCCAATCGTGATTCCCATAACATCTAAGATTTTTAATATAGGTATAAAACCTTCATTAAAAATACTAACTGAGAAAAAAGTGGCAATTTCAATTGTCTTCGGTCCAGCGTGAATGTGCTTCGGAGCAAAAGTCCAAATTAACGAATTCAAAGATTCGTTATTATTTTGGGTTTCAGAACCCAAACATCGTTCCAATAAAGAATCAGCTGATAAACTTTCATAAATTGGTTTTATTACTTCTAAAACTTTGTCATTTAGAGGAGGATTTTTGTGGTCAAATTCGTCAATAGTGCCGTCTTCTATTGCCTTCTGATAGGAATTTTGAAAACTCCTTTTAATGACATATTTTTGAATATCTAAACTTTGAAAATATGAAAAAAAAAATTTTCGAATTTTTTCAAAATTCTACAGTAGAATACTCCCTTAAACTTCTGCCACTTTTAAATGGAAGGAACATTAGGGGGGAAGGAAAGAGTTATTGTTAACTCCGGTGGTAATTAGTTTTAAAAACTGACATGTTTACATTTATGATTGGCATGTTTTTCTCGACTGTCTCTTTAAATATTGACTCGAGAAACGTTTCGGAGGGGAAAATGCTATACAGCACGCAGTATTTGAGATGGGATATGTTTCTCTAGTAAAATTCAGTTTATTTAATACTTAGTCGGTATTTATTTTATGTAAATTGTTTAATCAGTGGTGATAACTGTAAATTAAATTTCATTGTAACAATCTGATTATTTTATTCATTCATTTTAGATTCTGAAAGAAATTTAATTTTTTAATTCCCTTTATTTTCTATATACAATTTAATTATTCATTTTTTAATTCCCTTTATTTTATATATACTATTTAATTATTCATTTTATAATTCACTTTATTTTGCATATACTATTTAATTATTTACTTTATAATTCACTTCATTTTGTATATACTATTTAATTATTCATTTTTTAATTCCCTTTGTTTTATATATGCTATTTAATTATTCATTTTTTAATTCCCTTTATTTTATATATACTATTTAATTATTAATTTTTTAATTCCTTTTATTTTGTATATACTATTTAATTATTCATTTTTTAATTCGCTTTATTTTATATTGTATATTTGTTTTTATTAAGGTAACCGATCACGTTTAAATCAAAAATTTTAATTAATGTTTAATGAAAATATTTTGATGCTACTTGTAAATTAATGTATAAACGTTAACACGCATGAAAATTAAACGATATATTGAAGATTTTTTTTTCTTAAAGTTTGGCAAAACTTGATAAAAAAATGTAGTATTTGAATTTGCGTAAACATTCCTAACTAAAAGATCACTTAAAACATATCACATAAAAGTAGACATATCCTTTTTTGTATGCATTGAACTAAACAAATGATAATATTCTAAAATATACATGAAATACAGCCCATTGAGTCATTTAGAGCAAAAAGGCAAAAAAAAGCTAACATATCTAATAATACTAATTGTAACATTTTTTTTTTCCTCATGAGAAGAGTTTTGGCATTTCGTTCCCAGGAGAGAGGAATGTTTGCTATTTAACAAATATTTAATAAACCATTCATTCAAATTTGACTTGAAACGAGCTTTATTGTGGTTAGCTATATTACATGCAATTAGAGTTATTAGTACAAAAAACTAATTGCAGGTAATATAGCGAATATCTGTCGGCCTTCACAGATCGAAACAACAACAGATTGAACATGATACACTATGATTTGTGCCATCGTGATTGGTGATAGACGACGAGCTGAGACTCAAATGAGAAGTGAGGGGAACTGACCCACTCTCTTGGCGGATTGTCTTAAAATGATTTTTTTGGGGTAAAGAAGGGAGAGAGGTCTGCGACGAGTCGACCAGAAGTGTTGTTTGTTTCTTTTTCTCTGAAGTGACTGAATAGGCCTGAGTTTTCCGGCTGTTTTCAAAGTGATTTCCTTGTGGTTACGTGAATCACGCCGTGTGATAGTTAAGGTCTGCCGCAGACCAGGTGTTTATTTGTCGTAGACTCGAGAACTGTAACTGAAATATATATCTATATATATATATAATATACCTATCACCAGCATGGAGTTCTCAACATCACTCTTTTGGTTTCGAACTAAGTTTATTTAATTCTAATGCATATATATATATAAACAAGCATTGTGACACATTTAAATCTATTTAAAAACATCTAAAATTTTAGTTATTGAATAAATAACTTTATTTGAATAAACACGTTACTGTCGAAATAGGTATTTTTTATATTCAAATCATAATATATTTTTTAAAAAACAAAATGAAAAAAATAAATATAAACAAAATTGAAAAAAAAAATAAATGTAAACAAAATTGGAAAAAAAAAAATTAAATATAAACAGAATTGAAAAAAATATAATAATAAATAAATAAATTGAATGCAGATGAATACGTTTTCATCCCTTTGTTGTTTAGTAAATGCTTTTCCTTCATGAAGCGAGTTGGTAGGGGAGAGAGAAAATATAAGCAAATAAATAATCTTCGTGGGCAATAAAAATAAAAATTGCTACCACGAGAAAAGAGTAAAATATTCCTTCCTCCTGAGTATATGCTTCACTTTCGAAAGAGGAAGGAAAAAAAGAAGCAAGAAAAAATGGAACTCATGTGCAGAAATATGTGTTACTGCGGAATGTGGGAAAACAAAAGAATGTTTTGTGTTTGTTTTATCGCTTTTCCGGCTATAAAAAGGGCACTTGAACGTCGTTTTATAACCGTGTGCAAGATTTAAAAATACGATCAAAGGGAATTATGATGATTGAACGCATTTCCTGACAAAATATTATTTTGAAAATTTCTCCATTATTTACACTTTGTTTCTAAATTGCACTTTCTTTTTCTATTTGTTGTTATATTCAGTTAATATTGATTCAAATCTTGCATAATTTATATGCCTTTGGAACAGGTAATATGTAAACTGTGTATTACTCAACATATTTATTATGCCTGTTCTTATTGTTTATTAATAATTCAGTCTTGTACTATATAAGATAAAACCATACATAAGGACTTCTTGTAATGATAATAAATTACAATAATAACCTATTATCAATTTATACAAATTTTTTAATATATGAATTAGTTATTGTCTTGTTACGATAAGTATTTTCAAAAAGCAATATATTAATAAAACTACATGGGGGCATTTGGTTCTTACATTACACTTATATTACTTACTTACATTACACCATCGACTTATCAAAATATGTTGGACAATCTTCCCCCAAACTATGCCCATCACTTGAAAGCATACCAAATTTTCAACTCGCCTATCTAATTACGACTGTCTCGTACTAAGTAAAATGCAATAACCACCAACTTGCTCTGGGTTTTTCATATTCAGATAACATGTATAAATATTATAGTATCCTGGTATGTGATCTATTGAAGTCACCAAAATTTTTAAATTTACAAATAAAACTAAAACTCTTAAAATTTAAGTCAAGATCATAAGTTTCAGAATTTTAAGCATAGAAAGAGTCGGATAAATGTGCTTGAAACATTTTAAAAATCCTAAAATTCTCAATTTTCTGTATTTTAATGGCAATTCATGAAAGTGATGTCGTCAAAAATACACGAGAAGAAAATGCAATTGCTAACTGAATCGGGGGATACCAAATGATACTGCATATAAAGGTTTAGTTAATAGAAAACTGTGATTATGTTTGTGGTTGATTCCAATATTATTGAGGTGGTCTTCAACTGCTTAATTTAGTTTTGTTTATTTAACATTGACATATTTTTGGGATTATTAATTGTTGACTTACTAACTTTTTGGACTAACTTCTAATGACTAACTTCTTCATGATTTAAGAAGCAACATAGATTACACCCAAAATTCTATAATAGTCCAATCAATTTTAATCTAATTTTCACATATTTTATTATTGTTTATGGGTATAATAAATTATAAAAGTACATTTAAATTATTATTTTTTTCGGTCTAGTGAAAAATTATGTGTACAGATATTTAACTGAAATTAGCGACTAATTTCAGTTTTTAATTTATTAATGCTTTTGATCAAGAAAATTATTGAAATCATCAAAACTGAAGCAAATGTTTCTTTATTTCAGCAAATACTGTCTTCGACCTTGTCGTCTTTTGTGACCACCGGAGCTTCAGGTACCCAGACACCTATGAGCCAAAAAGCTCTCCAAGAGCATAACTTGACTCAGACACACGGTGGATCGAGGCACCAGTTGTCCATGACGAGCCCATACTCGCCCATCGGTGGGGCAACGAGCAGTGGCAGCTACGCATCACCCAGTGTTGCTGGCACATCGTGCATGGGCATGCCACCCAGTTGCTCGTCCATCCCCCATTCGCTCTCGTTTTCTGGGTACTCGCACCATTCCTTGATGCAGGGAACGTCCTTCAGCTCGCCATGTCCAAGCACTTTTGGTGCTGCCCAGCCATCAGCAGCGGCATCCTTTTTTGCAAGGTGAGTTGATAATGCATATATGTTCTTAATGTAGCATATAAATCATTCTTGTATTTTCTTAGTTCAATGAAATGTTCAGCAATAAATGCAATAATATGCAGAACGTCCAAGAATCGCTATGAAAAATTGTAAGAAATATGTGACTTGATACACAATGCAATTTATGACTTCATATACAATGCAGTATATGATATATACAATGCAATATATGACTTGATATTTAATATACAGTGCAATTGCAAAAGTTTCTAAATTTCGATGATATGTGTTCGTTCCATGTTTCTTAGTTGGTCCTATGATTTCGAAGTTCGTTTATCCAATGGTTTCGATGTATATTGATTATTCGTCCAAGCAATGCTCCCTTAAATACTGTATGGCGAAAATTAACAGGGGAGTTACGAAATTATAAGTGAGTATTCACCATCACCCATCTACATAATTCACCTCCATTGGAATTTTTATATAGACAAAAAAATGTTTTTTTAGTAATTTGTAGTAATTAAAGCATGGTATCACAGTTACTGTTGATTCATAACTCTTAAAATGTTTGCGAATACATGACAAAATACTTTAATGAATTATGTAATACTTATAAACAATTTTACCTTAACACAAAAATATATTAGCACTCATATTGACACGACAGCATACTTCAAAACTCATTTAAAGTCAACGAAAATTAGAAAGAAGGAATCTTACTATAAAAAAAAAGAACACGTTCTAAAACTAATGCACGTGACTATGATTTAACTATAAGAAGTAAGCAACGACTCATTTACCATGATGGCCAAACTTTCTTCCTTTTTCTTAAAAAAGAAAAATGTCTCCCATCTTTTATAGTGTAATGTATATAATTTTTTTTTCCTTTGGCTAACAGCATTGCTCTGAAACACCCCGTTAGCGCCAAACCAATCAGTAGCTACACGAAGAAGGGGGGCAGTGGAATAAATTAGAACCCATTTATAAGAAGCTGGGGACGCAGGACTAATGTTCCGGTGTGTTGTCGACATAGCGCCAGCACAAGAGGCTCTTTTATGAATGCGGTTGTCTCTAATGAATATAGATGCTGGCTATTTAGTTCCAGTTTCCTAAGTCCCGGAAAAAGCTTTGCTTCAATCTTTCCCTCGTTAGTAGAGAGAAACCAGTGAGAGATCTGAAAGAAGGGGAAAAAAAAGTACTGTAAGAGAGTTAAGCAGTTAAAAAAAGAAAGAGGAAGAGTAAATAATAAAGTGCTGTTTCATTTCCAGATGCTGGTTGGGCTTCTGGTGGCATCATGAGTGTGTATTGCAGTTGTGCGGGGATTTTTGTTTGGTTTTTGGTGAAAGGATTCTTAAAAGATTTTCCAGCTCATGTAGCTTCTGAGAAAGAGGCTGGTTTAAATTGCGGTTTATAATTGTATGTATATATATATATATATATATATCATCGGGATATTTATTATACAAGGTTATACTGGGATATTGAGTTATATTGGGGATTATATGGGGATATTGGGTTATATTGGGGATTATATGGGGATATTTATTATGCAATATTATATTGGGGATTATAAGGGAATATTGAGTTATATTGGGGAATATTGGGTTATATTGGTGATTATATGGGGATATTGGGTTATATTAGGGAATATATGGGGATATTGGTTATATTGGATATTATATGGGAATATTGGGTTATATTGGAGATTATATTGGCGGTTATATGGGGATATTGGGTAATATTGGGGATTATATGGGGATATTTATTATACAAGGTTAGCAAAAATGAATGGCGTGATTTTAAATATTTATATTTTCAAAAGTATTTTACATAATTTAATCAGTGATACACGGCAACAAAAAATAAACCTTCCAAGATTATTTTTTTCTCAATTACAACTATTCAATATGTAACACTTTAATAACACGACAAACAACCAACTTGTAATCATATAACATAAAAAATATAATACTCTACACACTGCCAATGGTTTCTAACGTTGCATTGATGTGTTCTTTAAGTTCATTATAGAGTGTTTTTGATAACCGCGAACATCTAAGGTAGAGTGTGGTAGAGCTCTATTTTGTTGAAATACAAAATTCGTTTTGTCCTTACGAAATTTTCTAAATAACCATATTTATAACATGATGAGATAATTATTACCGTAATTGTTATCGTGTTCTTGGAGAAGAAAATGGCAAATATTATTTTGTTTGTGATTTGAGTGATATTGAAAATAAAACTTGGAATGTTTGTATTTTCATTTTCATGCGTTACTGATTCATAAGAGGCGGTTCAAATTTATACAGATGACAACAAGAGAGACCAAGACTATTATGATAGTGGTATCTTTATTATGGCTCTCAAAACAAAAACTCTAAGTCTTGCTATATGTTCAGATCCGAATTGATCATTATCGAGAGAGGCCTGAGCTATGTTGAGAATATCGTTGAGCCTGATTTTGTGGATATATGGATATATTCTGACAGCCGATCTTCAGTTCAACATCTAAGTAACTGGTTGAACGTGGGAGACAGGGCTGCATTTACATCCTAAAATTGCATTCTAAATTTTCAATTAATTCCGAGGTGCACATCCAATGGATTCCTTCATATGTTGGTATTAATCGCAATGAGATTGTGGATTCTCTAAGCAGAGGTTGCTTCTTCGGAGATATCCCAGTCCGATATGTTTCACACTTATAGTGAGGTGTTCTCTGAGTTTGGGAATTAAGGATCTCTGGAATGTCCCTTTAACACATGACTGGTATTCCAGAGTGGTGTCGTCCTGGTGTTGCGCTGCCTTTTGGGGGCCGTAGAAACCAACAACTTTTATCACTTTTTGACAGTGGACATTTGAGGAGTCCCGCCTATAAACAAGGGCGGAAGATTTTTGGGATCTGCACTAAGTGTAGGATGGCTCAAGCATTGCCTGCTCATATTTTAAACTATCTTTATTTTACATCGGATGAGGTTTTTTCTGAACCTTTTCTATTCTTGAACTTTTTTAGAGGTTTATGGACTTATGGAATTGCTTAAATAGCTAAACCATATCGGAGATCAGAAACAACAACACTGATTTTCTCATTTGTAATAGATTTGTAATTATAAAATTCTTAAAAATAAATCATTCATTTATGCTAAACCTGTATTTGTAAGCAAGATAAGGTAGACACTATTTTGAATTTAAGAATGACATTAAAATTTAGCAAAGAGGAAGTTTTACTATCGTTAAGATTGCATTGGAGATGTTTCCACATTAAAATTTTGTTTCAAAAGACGTATTAAATTTATCGAATATTTTCTAAAAGTCAAGTATTTTTACCTTAGTTCACAATTAACTGATAATTATAAATTTTAAAATGAATCAAGAACTGTAGAAATTATAAATATAAATGCACTCGTTAATTCAATTCATAATTCAAATCCATAAAAATATCTTAATATTAAATTTTGGCTATGCTTATGTAGTTATTATGAATGTGATTTAAAAGATATCTCTGAGAATATTTACTGAATCATTTTGTCATGAAAAATGCGTATGAATTTTCTTTTAAAGTATCTGTACAAAAATTAAAAACAATGCAAGCGACTTAAATGTAAAATAATGCGAAAATACGTTTAGACCACTTTAATTATAAGCATTTTTATCATAAGTCTCTAATGCTAACAGTTGCACAATTTGTATTTCTTTTATTTTAGTATTACAATTAAATATAATATTTGCTTTAAAACTTACATTTTAAATTAAGACTCACATTATTCCTCTAAGAACTTTTCTGTCATACGTGTTATGTAATTAAAGCTTTAGAACTTTAGTAATGTGAACTTAAACAATATTTTTACATTAAACTCTTAAGTATTATTTATTATTATTATTTATTTATTTATTATTATTATTTATTTATTTAATATTATTATTATTATTTATTTATTTATTTATTATTTAACTATTTTTGTTAATTACGTCAATGATTTAAAAATTTGCTGGTAATTTTTTCTTTTGATCCTATGGAGTACTGTGATTTTTATGTCTTTTAAAATATTGATAAATATTGATATGATTGCTATATTTTTATTTCAATAAGTCTATAATAATATATAAAATATTGATAGATATTTCTATATCAATATTGGTAAATATTGTTATAGAAAAAATTTCAATTGCATTTCATTTGCTTTAAAATGTTGAAATATTCTTAAAATGAGAAATATATCTTTTCTAATGTTCTGTTAATCTAAATCGCCATTGTTTTATTCAAGTGTGATACTTCAAAGTGAAAGAGAATCAAAAAAAAAAATTTTCGTGTCTCTTACCTTCATTACTGCTTTTTGTGAAAAGTGTCCTGGATGAAGTCAGAACTGCTAATGAAGTCACCAGCACATCGTTTCGCTTCAGTGGGAAACAGGGGGGCACTATTTTTGCACTTCTTTCTTTCTTTACTTTAAAAATAAAGTTCGGAAACCAAACATCGGGGAAAAATAATTAAAAAAAAATACCCCAAAGAAAATGAAAAACAGTAAAAACATTTTAGAAAAAAAAGAAGAGATGAGAAAAAAAAAAAAAAAACATTCATTGGCACTAAATAGCTTAGAAAAACTAGCTTTGGATTTCTCGTTCATTAATTCTCTTGTTAACATCACTGCCGCACTTGGTTCCTTGCTAAGTTGACTGTCCAGCTGTATTGTCGAACTTAACGCCATTAAGGGGCTGTTTAAAAATTGCTTTATTTTTATATCGATGCCGGTTATCTGGCTATCTAGTATCATCTGATAGAAATTTTTCTTTATTAACTGAAACGTTTGTATATTTTTTGTTTCCTTAGGAAGTATTTCATTTTTTTTTACAATTTACTATGATGTAATTATTAATGTAATGATATGGTTATGGTATATTATTTAATCAACATGGTATGGTATGGTATGTCATGTATTAGCACTTAATGCACTGGTATATTAGAAATTAGAGTTTAATTTTATTTTAATGCTTTATTAATGTTATTTATTGAGAGAAAATTTTTAATGTTTACAATTGTAATTGCTTTTATAAAATTAACATGTATTTATTCGCAATGTAATTAAAACATTATTTTCAACATTTTCGTGATTATTTCATAAACAAAATTGGTATGAAAATGGTATATTCAGTATACTTTAATATACTTCTTTATCAGTTTCAAAAAGAAATTTTTTTTTTGCTCCTGGAAAAATATGTTAATTATGTAAAATGCCCAATGAAAACTAATTTTGTAAAATAAAGTAAGTTATTTACATTAATATTGTGAGGTAAGAAGTTAAGTCATTGTCAAAAGCAGTTATAAATCCATTGCTTTTTGTCCAATTCAATAACATTTTTTAACCACAGGTAACTTTATTAAAAACATAATAAATAAGGCAGAATGCACCAAATAGTTTTATCCATATATACAATGAATATATGTTTGTTTTTCATAGAAAACGATAAAATTGAAGATACTAGATCAATGTTTCATAAATTTATCATATAGCATCATACATTACGATTTGTAGTTGAAGTTGAATCGGTTCACATCGCATTTTCCGTTTCAACCAAGTTCAAAGTTCTCTCGGTTAAATCAAGTTGACATTACAGAGAAATTTATTGTTTACGCAGTCTGAAGGACTTCAGATTCGAACAAGGATACGCTTCAGTTATTTGATCGATTCAAATTCTCTTCTCTGTCCCATCCTTTTCCTAAATTCGACTCGAGACCTAAAAGTGAGATTCCGAGCCATTTGGCGGCAATCCCAGTGTCTTATGGCGACGTTGGCGCCAAGCCAACGGGGAACTTTATTGGTTTATGGCTGTTATCCATCAATGTCAAGGTATGGCTACGCGCTGCCAGGTTCGGACAAAAAAAATTTAGTTTTTCTTTTTCCCTGCTCTCGTAGCAAGATATATATTACACATAAACATTTTTTCTATATAAGGAATCTTCTTCAGATGATGACATTGCGCCATTTTAAGTATATTTTTGAGCATCACAAAGCGAAATTTTTCGGAGCATGAAGTCTGAAAAAAATTCTACTATCTTTGACCAAATTATCTTTCTCTTTAGTCTATTTAGTTGTTTCTTTTTCTTTCTTTGGTATTTTTATTCAGAAAAATATTACGATCTGGGCACTTCCATGGCAAACTTTTCTTCTTTCCCTTTTTTGATACACGTTTTTGTTTGCTTTTTCTAGAATTGGAGTTAATGTATCTTTTTCCTTTTCGTTTTCGTTTCTCTGTTTTGGCCGCCTTCTTTTTATTGTTACTGTAAACGGAATTTTATTTAACCATTTGGTGTAATGAGATTTCAAAATTTCTGATCGTTATAAAGAAGCCAATAACTATTTTATACCTTATGTTTTCAAAACAGTTGTATATAAAAGTTAGGTTGAATTAATACAATTTAAGAATACTGATATACGATAAAATAATTGATACAGATAAAGATACTGTAAAAATAAAACTTTTAGCAGTCTTGGCAGCCATCTTTTTATTGTTACAGTAAACGAATTTTTATTTAACTATTTGGTATAATGAGATTTCAAAATTTCTGATAGTTATGAAGAAGCCAATAACTATTTTATACCTTATGTTTTCGGAACAGTTGTATTAATTCAACCTAACTTTTCTTTACAATTTAAGAATAGTGTTATAAGATAAATAATTGATACAGGTAAAGATACTGTGAAAATAAGACTGAAACGTTAACATTAAACGCCAAGAACTTAGATTACATCAAGGGCTTTGAGATAATAATTTTGAGAAAATTTTTTGGACAAAGAATTGACTATCACATATGGATTAGAAGACCCTACAAAGAAATTGACCTAATTAAAAATAAAGACATTGTGAGATACATCAAAACACAAAAAATCTGCTGGCTCGGGCATGTATATAGCAGAAATGAGGAAAACATCTTTAAAAGGATTGTGTTATGTAAATTGTTCAACAATAGGAAGAGAGGAAGACGAAGGAAAAGGTGGATGGATGGTGTCGAAGAGGATCTTAGACAACTGAAAATTATTAACTGTTAGAGATTGACATTGGAGTGAGACAGATGGAGAGCTGTTGTTCTGGAGGCTCAAGGCTGTAATGCCAGTGAAGAAGAAGAAGAAAATAAAATTACATATTTTAGCTACAACGGCATAAATGGTGCTTAAATGTCTTTTGGATTAATTTCTTTTTTATAATATTTTTTTTTGAAAAATATTAACGCTCAATAACATTAAAAAAACAATGAAAAATAATCACACGACAGTTATATAGTTGACCTTTAAACATATTACACGGCAATTATGTTTATCTTAATCTTTTAAAAAGTTTGGAGATTTATATGATCGATAAAAAGATTAATTTAAATAAAGAATATTAAAAAATTAAATGCTTATTTCAGTAAATGTTTTTTGAAACATTCATTTGCAATTTTAAGCATTTCCAAATTGAAATGAATTCGTATTTTTTATAAGACTTGAAATTTAAAAATGATTTAAATTATTAAATTTTTAAATTCCTATTTTTTATATGAATTGAAATTTGATTAAAAATAAGAACTGAAATTCATATTTTTTATTGAAATTTCAAAGTTACGCTTAGGATTTAAATATATGCTTTATTTAACAGAATGGCTTGATCAAGTTTTCAAATACACAATCTTAAAAATTAAATTGGATATACATAAGTTCATGATATACGAAATTGGTATGATAATTTAATAACTTATATGAAATTTATTACTAACTTTAAAAAACTTGATTTATTATAGTTTTTTTTCTATTACTTTAAAGTTGATTATAACTGTTTTTAAATGAGACGTAATAATATCAGTTATGCTTTAAGTTTTTATGTGTTGTATATATTTATAAATTTTACATTTCTTTAGCACTACAATTATTTATTATGTAAGCCACGATAACCTAAAGAAAAAATTATGATGCTCTGGCAGTTCTCTACAACACAAAACAAATTAACGACAACACTCCGAAATAAAAGCTTTTACTTCACTGCAAGATAATCAAGTTCCCCATTCGCCAGTCGTTTCTAAAATACTTATTTCTACCCTCTTAAGAACATCTCTAAGTAAATTTTATTTCTCAAAAACAGTTCATGGTGTAGAATTCTTATGAAGGCAGTACCTTTTCTTCTTCCATCAAAATAATTCAGCCCCTATTTTGAAGAAGAACTCTCTCTGCCACGACACACAAAAAAAATATCCTTTCTTCCCTCTTGTTATTTATGTTTAAACGCATTTTCTGAAGGCGGACCTGCATAAACAACCTCTATTTTTTACGAGGCCTTACAAGATATATTCAATTACATTTGTCATTCTCGTCTTTGTCACTTACGGAAAATGCTGTTTATCAGTTTATTTATTTATTTATTTGGTTTTTTCTTCGTCCTCGGTGCATCCCACCTTGCTAATGAAATTATCATTCGTCCTGGAAAAGCCACGCGAGGTTCTTCAATTTGCACCTCACGTTGAATAGAGTTTGACAGTTGGAAAACAAAGAGCACAGCTAACTCGAGTCAATCGAATTATTCTGAAGACATCCATTAGAGGAATGTGCCTTCATAATATTTTTTCTGTTTTTGCTGCCATTGCCTTTCTGCTGGGTAAAGAATGGACTAAGTGAGAAAAAGTGGAGCCTCTTTTCTGAAACAGTATGGTTTTTATGGGGGGAGATAATTTTATTTTTCAATCTAGTGGGAGTAAATAATTACCATTTCGACTGAGACACTGTAGTTTGGGTTTTAATGGGGCTGGGAGGTTTATTTTACTTCTGAATTTGAAAAATTCAAACAAAATGTATAGCAAACCAAGTCTGCATTGTTATGTTGAAATTTGTTTTTATATCTGTTTTTGCAAGCTTTTGAAAAAAAATTTTTTTCTTCTGTTTTCTGTCTAAAAAAAGAGAAAAATTTAGTAGACTTAAAATAAGTTACGAGTAATAGTGTAGATAAGAAATATATTTTAATAATTCCTATTATCTAATTATCTTGTTATTCCTAAAGATTAATACAAAAATTCTTTAATCTGTGTACATACTTAAAGTAAATTTTACATTATAAAGTAATTAAGAATAAAGTAGAAAACTAAAAAGTAAGTTGATTAAGTTATATTTTTTTATCAATCTTTATAAAAAATATAGCTTAAGCTTATTTTTAAAAAATATTTCTGATTTTATTCAAGGTAGCATACATATGTCATATATATATTTATAAATAATTTTGATGGTTATAAATACAAAAATATCGTTCAGATCGGATGAGATCTTTGTAATGTACGAAATATTGTTGGTTACTGATATAGAAAAGATGAAATTAAATAATATGTGACTTATATCTGATGAGTACTATTTAAATTAGCTAAAGTATATTTCTTACAAATTTATAATCTGTAAAAATAACTAAAAAGCTTAAATAATTTATTATTTTAAGTTTGTGATAAAAATTTAAAAGATTTAATTATAATTACAAAATTTACAATTATTTAACTGTTTGCTTTTGTAAACCGGGAAACAAAACTAACAATTGACTTTGAGAAAAGTCTTTTTATAATGAAACGTAATAATTACCTGAAAATATAATTATTAGTACAGCTTAGCGTTATAGTTTTAAAGCGAGCGTTAAAATAATAAAAAAATATTTCAAATGATTCGACAGTATAAATAACAAATAAAAATTAACAATATATTAGTTTAAATTAAGAATTATAAAAAGTTGAATTTTTTTTTCAGAATTATTTTTTAAACACTAAGAATAATTGCTCTCTATTGCTGTAAACTAGCTCTAACAATATAGCTATTGCTCTAACTCTTTATTTGCCAAATTCATCAAACAGAAAATTTTTGTAGTTTTAGTAGTTTAAGTAGTAAGTTAAGTTAGTTAAGTAGTAATAGTATTTTAGTAGTTTTAATATTAAGATTTGTATTTTAAAGCGAGCTAAAAATAATAAAAAAACATTTCAAATGATTCGACATTATAAAGAACAAATAAAAATAAACAATATATTATTTTAAATTAAAACCTAAACAAAAAGTGATTTTTTTTTCAGTATTATTTTTCAAACTGTAAGAAAAATTGGTCTCTACTGTTGTAAATGTGATCTAAGTATATTACTATAGCTCAAACTCTCTATTTTCCAAATTTATCAAACAGAAAAGTTATATAAAAATCAAAATCTATTAAGGAATACGAAAAAAAATTTTAAAGCTTGATTTATTTTATTTTTTTATTAATTTATGGGAATTTTTTCAACCTCGTATGCAAAACCAACTAATAAAATAAATTGTGCTTTTCATAAAATAAAAAAATGCACATTTAATCCATCACTGGAACAGCTTGCTTTCATATTCCTTAATTGGCAGATGATTGGGGAGAAACATGCTCAGTTCGCCCCTGTTGCTGTTAACTTTAATTAATCTTTACTTCAAAAAGCCAATAATCGCTGTCATCAAGTTTCCTTCGGGGGTTTGCTGATCCCTGGTGAGAAGTTCAAAACATTTAGATTGATAGAAGTGCATTTTTAAGGCTGTTATATTTTATTGAGTTATAAATATTTCTTAAAAGAATTTAATACATCAAGAATATTTTGTGTCTTTTATTTCGTCTTTTTAATAATTATATTTGAATTTTAAAAGTCTTATCGTGAAAAAAAATAACTCAAAATTATCTGTTATGATTCAATATATTAGCTTATAAATTAACATTTATAATTTCTTTACATTAATTAATTAATATATTTCTTAAAATTTAGATCATAATTGTAATGAGAAAAGAAATATTAATATTAAAAATGTATATGTTAATTTAAGTTAATATGTTATTATTATTATTATGTTATTATAAGTTAAAATGTGTTATATTATACGTTAAATATATATATAAAATATAATATACATATATATGCAAAATATTATATATATTAATGTTAAAAATATATATGTTAAAGAAATATTTTAAATATGTCTTTTTCATTTTATAAATTTCCCTTATATTTTAAAACGTAAAATATGTTAATTATACGATTAATGTTATATTTATAACGGACATAAGTCTAAATTCATCATCATTCTAAGTAACATTAAAATGTAATGATTGTTTAAGAATTTTGCTGAAATCCATATAATACATTTGTGTGCAAATACATATAACGCATTTTGTCAATAACTTAATTTTATAAATTAACACTAATTAATTAATGTGAAGGAATTTTAATTATAGAGCATGATTATAATGATTATAATCATTGAAGAAACATTTTAAATATGTATTTTTATTACATAACTTTCCCTTATATTTTAACATGTAAAGTATGTTAATTGTAAAAAGCAGTTCAAGATTAGCGTTGCATTCATAATGCACATACTTCGTCATCAATCTAAGTAACATTAAAATGTAATGATTGTTTAAGAATTCCGCTGAAAGCCATATAATGCATTTGTGTGACTAGGAACAAAGAACGTCCTAAAGTGTTTGCTCTGAGCTCCACAAAGACCGGGAAATGTCTATGTTTGAATTCTTTCATTGTCAACTTCCTCAGAAAGCTTTGTAGGTATCGTAATGAGACCACTTCTCAGGTCAAAAGTCTCTCATTTACAGCAGAAAGGGGTCTGTTACAAATTAAAACTAGTAATTCCCTGATTTCCAAATTTAGTTTATCAATCTTAAAATCTGTCTTGAATAAAAATTAAATTGTTATAATAGTTTTCTATAAATTGATTTGATTTTTAACCATAAATAAATTTAATTTTTTAATATGAAATTGTTCAAGTAAATACAGCTTTATGTAAAAAATAACCTATTTTCTAAACCATCTGTAAAACTGGTTTCATTGTAAAACTGGTTGTTTCATAACAATCATTGTAAAACTGGTTTCACGGCACGTGTAGTTTGCCAGCAAGAAAGCATACATCAAATCTGAGTAAGAATTTCCAATGTTTGCTATCAACATTCAAGGAATAGTTTGTTTTAATCGTTAGTTCCCCCATTAACCGACTCCAATTAAAAATTATAATTTTTGAATCTAATAAGTATGCTGTATAATTTAATATTTAAATTGGTACTTCATAAATGGCAAGCAAGATACAAATTAATTTTAATTATTACCCATAATTTTTATCATACTATTATTAATTTTTTTTATACTATTATTAATTTTTATCATACTACTATTAATTTTTGTCGTATTATTATTAATACACATCATTTTTATCGATGTTACATGAAAATATGTTGCATTTTTGAAATGAAAAAAATAATCATGAAAAAAATTAAATACTAACTAGATTATTAAGTTATTAAGGCCAATCTTTGTTCTTAAGGTTATAATAATATAAAGCTATAAATATAATATATATATATATAATTTCCAGTTCTGTTCCCTGGATGTTCTTAAACGGACGGAACAAAATGTTATTTATTTTTTTCAAGTGCATAAGGTTTGGTACTAAGTGAGTTAGTTGGAAATTTTCAAAATGTATTGGCTTATCGAATTAAAATTTTACTTTAACTTTTGTTCATTTAATAAAAAGTGTTTTTTTTTCTATTTCTGTACAAAAAAAATGAATATAAATCGCCACAAATGTGAAAAATATTTTCACATCCCATAACTATTGAATACATATCTACGGATTTAAAAAGTTTTAAAACCTCCAACTAAAAAACCACTTAAGTATTGAAATATCAGAGCTTTCTTTCTTTCTCCCGACTTTATTGCTAAGGCGTCGCTTATATTTGGGATGCGTGTCCCGTTTTCCAAGGGGGTGTGATGTTCGTGACCAGGTATCTGAATTCAAGGAATAGAACCATTCAATCATTGTTTTGAGGTATCAAGCCCCCTCCCTCTTCCTTCTTGGGGAATTCCTTCTAAAGTTTAGAGAAGAAGGGGAAGAAGTGGTGACAATCTGACCATCAATCTTTTTTTGTCACAACAGAGATACGTTGGAAGATTGATGGCGCCCAAGTTGCGAGATTTATTTTTTGTACCATGGTAGACATGAGAGGAAAATCCCGATTTGGCGTTCGAACGAGAAATTTAAAACTTTGCTCGCTGTTTCTTTTTCTGTAAGGGTGCCTTCGATAAGTGAGCAAAAAAGTAATATTTGCTGGAAAATTTGAGCTCCAGGATGGTACTTGTTAAAAATCGGTTGTTAAAGTGACGAAACGCGAGTAGAACTTGATGCCTAAAGTTTTAGGAGATTTTCTTGAAATGGTTTTCGAGAATGGTATAAGATTCAACTAAAAATAGGAGTGAGAAAAGTTAAACTGGTGAATGTATCATATTGTCAGAAAATATCTTTTCTTTTTTTTTTAACGTAAAGTTATATATTGTTATCGAAATTCAAATCTGGTTACAAAGATTTGAAGGTTTGCTAGTGGTGGAATTTTTTGAGTAAACAATGTTCTTAAACCTTTTAAAAATATTAAATAAATATCAATCGAAAAAAATTCTTTTTCTTTTTTTATTTACTTTTTTGAAAAAAATCTTTTACTTTTAATGTTAAGAAAAAAATGCTTGAATTTACGGTTTTTCAGTTCATTTCATAGTACAGAAATAATTTAAATATTTCAATTATTATGAATGTATTATCTCGAGAAATCAATCAAATAAGATCGAGTTGATCAGTTGGAATTAATCGAGTTGATCAATTCCAGCTTCTTGAGTAAACAATGTCTTAAACCTTTTAAAATGTATTAAATAAATATCAATAAAAAAATTCTTATTTTTTTTAAGTTTTTGTGAAAAAAATCTTTTATTTTCGAAATAAACAAAAATAGTACTTCCATATTTACTGTTTTTCAGTTCATTTAATAGTACAAAAATAATTTAAATATTCTATTATCATAAATGTATTATTTCTGGAGGTCGATCAGTTCGAATTTATCGAGTTGATCAATTCCAGTTTCTTGAATAAACAGTGTTTTAAATCTTTTAAAATGTATTAAATAAATAACAATAAAAAAATTCTTATTTTTTTAATTTTTGTGAAAAAATTCTTTTACTTTAAAGATAAAAAAATTGCACTTCCATTTTACTGTTTTTCAGTTCATTTAATTGTACAAAAATAATGTGTCATAAATATATTATTATAATACATCATAAATTATATATTATAATAAATAAATTATAATATATCATTTATGATAAATATAAAATTTAATTATCATATATGATATAAATGATATATGATAATTAATGATATATCATAAATGTAAAATGGAGGTCAATCAAATAAGATCGAGTCGATCAATTCGAATTGAACGAGTTGATTAAAGATTAAATTTTAATTCGTTTCGTTTAATTCGTTGCGAGATTTTTTTTGGCCATGGTAGACATGAGAGCAAAATCCCGATTTGGCGTTCGAACGAGAAATTTAAAACTTTGCTCGCTGTTTCTTTTTCTGTAAGGGTGCCTTCGATAAGTGAGCAAGAAAGTAATATTTGCTGGAAAATTTGAGCTCGCTGCTTCTCTTGACTTTTTCCAGGATGGTACTTGTTAAAAATCGGGTGTTAAAGTGACGAAATGCGAGTAGAACTTGATGCCTAAAGTGTTAGGAGATTTTCCTGAAGTGGTTTTTGGAGAATGGTTTAAGATTCAACTAAAAATAGAACCGAGAAAAGTTACACTTGTGAAAGTATCATATTGTCAGAAAATATCTTGTATTTTCTAACGTAACGTTAAAAATTGTTATTGTGTGAATATCATATTTCCAAATCTGGTTGATATATACAAAGACTTGAAGGTTTGTTAGTATTGGTGTTTTTTGAGTAAACAATGTTTTAAACCTTTTATAACGTATTAAATAAATATCAATCTAAAACAGTTTTTATTTTTATGGAAAATTCTTTTACTTTTAAAATAAAAGAAAACACGTTATTTATTTATTATAACTTTTTTTTGTAATTTTATGGTTATTCAATTTATTTAATAGTACAAAAATAATTTAAATATTTCAATTATCATAAAAGTATCATTTCTAGAGGCAAATCAAATAAGATTTTAACAAGTTTTAATTAAAAAAATTTCGTTTTTTTCATACTAGAAATCTTTCTAGAAAAAATTATTTATATATAATAAATTTATGATAATTGAAATACTTAATTTATTTTTTGGACTATTAAATTAATTAAAAAGCAATAAAATGCAAAAGTTGTTATTTTAATTTTAAAATTTAAAAAAAAATTGCATACTTTATCATAGAATCATCACTACATATTATAGTAATTATAATATAATTATTATATTCGCACCTTAATTTATAAAAAAGAGATTGTTAAATTATGAAGAAAGAGATCTTTTTAAAATAATTATTTTAAATATAATATATATATATATGCATAGTGTTAAAAAATATTACTTATGATATTAAGAAACACTTACGAACATTCAACATTTAGCATTATAAACCAATGAAAATGTGAATATTAACATTTTATGAAATTAAAAACTTTTAGTTAAAATAATTCGACATCATAAATCTTAGTTTATGTTGAGCTTTTCACATTTAGCTTTAACAGACCTTTTAAAATGTTACTTTGATATTTTAAATTCCTAAATTCAAGCTCATTTTTTGTCATATGCCAGTACAAAAGTTTTATATATGCCACTAGAAAATTCAATAATGTGTTCCAAAATTTGATTATTCACATTCCTTTCACATTCACATTTACATTTCTTTCTTTCTTTGCGTTGTTTATGTGGAAAACTTATTCAACACTGAATAATATAACGTTCAAAACTTTCAATAAAATGTGACTTTTTAATTTTAAAGATAAATCAATAATTTTTTATTCGCGATTATGTTGTACAAAATGTCCTTTAATAAAAGAAAAACATTATAGAAACAGATAAACCAATATTAGTTCAGTGTAATAATTCAACGAGCATATTTCTTTCTCAATTCAATGCGATAACTGTCATTTGAAAAAAAAATCTTTAAAGAAATATGCAAATCAGCTTATTCCTTTACCGTCCTCAACAGCTGCTGTATTTTAAAGATGTTTGACATTTTTAACTAGCCTTGATTTAAAAAGTAAGTTAAATTTTTTTAACAATATCAGATAAGCATGAAAGGGAAAGACAGATATAAAAATGTTGTTACCTAAAGCATTTCCCGAAAATAATCCTGTTTGACTAGGAATCTTTTGTTAAATTTTTAATGGTTTTTGTGTGATATTTCTTTTTTGTATGTAGTTATTTTTGCTGTATTATCGCGTGAAAAATATTTCCATTGGCTTATAAATATGAAGAAGTTGTTTTCTGCAAATTCTATTTCAACTACGACTTATGTGTATCTGTACTTTGTTTACTTTTTGTAATTCTATTTTCATATAACTGTGCAATTTATTGGAACGGCTGCATAACTTCGAAGCTCAGAATATGCATTTTTAATATAAATATATTTGGTTAAATTTTTTAGTATTTCTTGAGTAATAATAAATATGTAAATGTTTTTTTTCAGAAAAAAAGAATCTTTTAAAAAAACAAGTTCATGTAAAATATCAAGTAGAAAAGTTGCATCTAATTCAAACAATGACCTCATCATAAATAAGAAATTCTAAAATAATCATAAATGCTTTTGATTCTACATGTTCAAAAACATGTTTTGAATATCATAACACTTATATCATTAAAATTATTGCGATAGCTAAATGCAAAATATTATACTATTATTATCTGTTTAATATCCTGTTAAAATAATTTATATAAAAGCTCATATTAATAAACAAGCTAATAATATATATTACATAAGCTAATTAAGCACTACATTAAGCATAAAGTTATAGTAAAATATAAGGTAATTATGGCATATAATTAGTTTATATATATCACTTCTCATAATAAAACAAGCAATTGCTAATAGATAAAATTGAAAATGTAAATTATTGATCAATTAAAATTAATAATTTATTTACATATTTACAAAAAAATTACTCGATTTTAAGTTTCTGTGATTTGTGATGGGGACTTTATTGTTAATTGGGATTTCATGAGTTATTTCAAAATTTAAACAATTATTTAAAACTTATTAAACAATTATTATGCAAACATTTTTGTAAATGTCTCATTACAAAAACATATCCAATGTTTAACAGTTTTGTAAATCTGCGTAAATATTAATAACTTGATATAGGTTTTAAAACAGTTCAAATATTTAGTCAGGTATTGATTTAATCTTAATTACTTACAAAAATTACAATAAGTTTTTAATGAATCTTTTGTAGATTTGCAGATAATAAAATACCAAATAGAAAATACTAAGATTACTTAATGTATACTACATTCTCATTATATAGTTAATTTCTTAACACTGCAAGTCATCCCATTATAAAAAAGAAGGTTGGAATATTCCACCAGAATAAATTAAATCCCCAAATTTGGATATCAAAACCACTCTGCAAAAGGGGCTTTAAACCCCAAAACCCTTTTATTCTCCAGACGGCAAAACGACCTCCCTAAAAACAGACGACTCGTCGACGAAAACGAAAAATTACGACTTCTTCCAAAGGATGAGAGAGCATTCCACAAGCCCCAACACAAGCGCCCCTCTCATAACCCTCAGACACAAAGCCCCATGAATCACGACTTTAAGCCCCGGCATTCGTCGTCTTAATTCAGCCCCGGTACCAATCCCGAATTAATTAAACACTTCTGTTCCCTTTTCTGATCATAATTTTGGGCGAGAGGCGGAATTTTCAACGGCTTTTGGATTCAGAGCTGAATTTTCTCTCCTTTTTCTTTCTTTCTGTGTGCTGTGATCTCTCCAGCTAGCTGTAAGGGAGGGATGTTAGGATGGTGGGGGGTTGGAAAAATGGAATCATAAGCTATAACCTGCGAGTGGGCAGGTAATTTCATCTCGTACCTTAATTTAAGCATTCTGCCGCCGCCCTTAGAGAATGTGTCCTCCGAGGAGTATTAGGGATGTTCTCGAATATTCGTTCTTGGTGAAAATCATTTTAATTTATTCTCGGATTAAATGCAGTTATTAATCTGGCATGTAATTTGGGGGAACAGTGTGATTCTTGACCCTCTATGTGGATCGATGGTGCTGCATTGCAGATTCTTATATAAGAGAGAAATGTCGTTTCTTTATTTGTTCCTAACTATTTGCATCCTATGATTCAGAAATACGTTCTTTATTTGAAATATACTAAAAAATATGTAAGTAGGAAATCATAAATTGTATACACATTTACGATTCATTACTTAGATATTTCTATAGATAGATTAGATATAGATATTAAAGATACTTAGATATTTTTTATTTAGATATTTGTTAGAATCTATGTTTATTGTACATACATTGTTATAATCTATGTACATTGTACATACATTGTTAGAATCTATGTACATTGTACATACATTGTTAGAATCTATGTACATTGTACATACATTGTTAGAATCTATGTACATTGTACATACATTGTTAGAATCTATGTACATTGTACATACATTGTTAGAATCTATGTACATTGTACATACATTGTTAGAATCTATGTACATTGTACATACATTGTTAGAATCTATGTACATTGTACATACATTGTTAGAATCTATGTACATTGTACATACATTGTTAGAATCTATGTACATTGTACATACATTGTTAGAATCTATGTACATTGTACAAACATTGTTGTAATCTATGTGCATTGTACGTACATTGTTAGAATCTATGTACATTGTACATACATTGTTAGAATCTATGTACATTGTACATACATTGTTGTAATCTATGTGCATTGTACGTACATTGTTAGAATCTATGTACATTGTACATACATTGTTAGAATCTATGTACATTGTACATACATTGTTAGAATCTATGTACATTGTACATACATTGTTGTAATCTATGTGCATTGTACGTACATTGTTAGAATCTATGTACATTGTACATACATTGTTAGAATCTATGTACATTGTACATACATTGTTGTAATCTATGTGCATTGTACGTACATTGTTAGAATCTATGTACATTGTACAAACATTGTTGTAATCTATGTGCATTGTACATACATTGTTAGAATCTATGTACATTGTACATACATTGTTGTAATCTATGTGCATTGTACGTACATTGTTAGAATCTATGTACATTGTACATACATTGTTAGAATCTATGTACATTGTACATACATTGTTGTAATCTATGTGCATTGTACGTACATTGTTAGAATCTATGTACATTGTACATACATTGTTAGAATCTATGTACATTGTACATACATTGTTGTAATCTATGTGCATTGTACGTACATTGTTAGAATCTATGTACATTGTACATACATTGTTGTAATCTATGTGCATTGTACATACATTGTTAGAATCTATGTACATTGTACATACATTGTTGTAATCTATGTGCATTGTACGTACATTGTTAGAATCTATGTACATTGTACATACATTGTTAGAATCTATGTACATTGTACATACATTGTTGTAATCTATGTGCATTGTACGTACATTGTTAGAATCTATGTACATTGTACAAACATTGTTAGAATCTATGTACATTGTACATACATTGTTAGAATCTATGTACATTGTACATACATTGTTGTAATCTATGTGCATTGTACGTACATTGTTAGAATCTATGTACATTGTACATACATTGTTAGAATCTATGTACATTGTACATACATTGTTGTAATCTATGTTCATTGTACATTGTTAGAATCTATGTACATTGTACATACATTGTTAGAATCTATGTACATTGTACATACATTGTTAGAATCTATGTACATTGTACAAACATTGTTAGAATCTATGTACATTGTACATACATTGTTAGAATCTATGTACATTGTACATACATTGTTAGAATCTATGTACATTGTACATACATTGTTGTAATCTATGTGCATTGTACATACATTGTTAGAATCTATGTACATTGTACATACATTGTTAGAATCTATGTACATTGTACATACATTGTTAGAATCTATGTACATTGTACAAACATTGTTAGAATCTATGTACATTGTACATACATTGTTAGAATCTATGTACATTGTACATACATTGTTAGAATCTATGTACATTGTACATACATTGTTAGAATCTGTACATTGTACATACATTGTTGTAATCTATGTGCATTGTACATACATTGTTAGAATCTATGTACATTGTACATACATTGTTACATACATTTGTTAGAATCTATGTTAGAATCTATGTACATTGTACAAACATTGTTAGAATCTATGTACATTGTACATACATTGTTAGAATCTATGTACATTGTACATACATTGTTGTACATGTGCATTGTACGTACATTGTTAGAATCTATGTACATTGTACATACATTGTTAGAATCTATGTACATTGTACATACATTGTTAGAATCTATGTACATTGTACATACATTGTTAGAATCTATGTACATTGTACATACATTGTTAGAATCTATGTACATTGTACATACATTGTTAGAATCTATGTACATTGTACAAACATTGTTAGAATCTATGTACATTGTACATACATTGTTAGAATCTATGTACATTGTACATACATTGTTGTAATCTATGTGCATTGTACGTACATTGTTAGAATCTATGTACATTGTACATACATTGTTAGAATCTATTGTACATACATTGTTAGAATCTATGTACATTGTACATACATTGTTAGAATCTATGTACATTGTACATACATTGTTATAATCTATGTACATTGTACATACATTGTTAGAATCTATGTACATTGTACATACATTGTTATAATCTATGTACATTGTACATACATTGTTGTAATTTATGTACATTGTACATACATTGTTAGAATCTATGTGCATTGTACATACATTGTTAGAATCTATGTACATTGTTAGAATCTATGTACATTGTACATACAGTGTTAGAATCTATGTACATTGTTAGAATATATGTAGAAATCTATCTGGACATTTTAAGAGATAACATTTTGTTGTACAGCAGGTTTGGAAACAGTTCACTTTAGTCTAGTACTGATTTAATTTTAATTAATTACAAACATTGCAATAATTTCCTAAGGAATCTCTTGTAAATCTGAAGTCAATAAAATATTTGATAAAGATCCCATTCCAGAAACCTATTCAATGTTTTACAATTTAATAAATATGTGTAAAATAGTAATACACAACTCTGCAGATAATAAAATACGAAAAAGAAAATACTAAAATTACTCAAAGTATACTACATTCTCATTAAATAGTTAATTTTCCAACACTGCAAAGCATCCTGTTATACAAAAATGAGGTTGAAATCTTCCACCAGAATAAATTAGTTCCCCAAATTTGGATATCAAAATCACTTCTGCAAAAGGGGCTTTAAACCCCAAAACCCTTTTATTCTCCAGACGGTAAAACGACCTCTCTAAAAACAGACGACTCGTCGACGAAAACGAAAAATTACGACTTCTTCCAAAGGAAGAGAGAGCATTCCAAGAGCCCCAACACAAGGAGTTCCTCTCATAACCCTCAAACACAAAGCCCCATAAATCACGACTTTAAGCCCCGGCATTCGTCGTCTTAATTCAGCCCCGGTACCAATCCCGAATTAATTAAACACTTTCTGTTCCCTTTTCGTGATCATAATTTTGGGCGAGAGGTGGAATTTTCAACGGCTTTTGGATTCAGAGCTGAATTTTCTCTCTCCTTTTTCTTTCTTTCTATGTGTGTGCGGTGATCTCTCCAGCTAGCTATAAGAGAGGGAGGGGGTGGAGGGAAATGAAATCATAAGCTATAACCTGCGAGTGAGCAGGTAATTTCATCTCGTGCCTTAATTTAGGCATTCTGCCTTCGCCCCGGAGAATGTGTCCTCCGAGGAGTATTAGGGATGTTCTCGAATATTCGTTCGTTGGTGAACACGTTTTAATTTATTCTTGGATTAAATGCAATTAATAATATGGCATGTAATTTGGGGGAAAGTGTGATTCTTGACCCTTTATGTGGATCGATGTTGCTACATTGCTGAATATAAAAGTGAATGCTTTGAAAAATGTCATTATTTTATTTGTCCTTTGTCATTTGCATCATATGAATCACAAATTCTATCTTTATTTGCTATATACTAAAAAAATATCTAGGTAAAAAATCGTAAATATTTTAAACATGTTAGAATATAAATGCTAATATTTTATAATTTTAGTTTTTTTAAACATTTTTAAGTATGTATTATATTTCAACTGTAATAATAAGTAATTTATGATACTTCTAGTTATAGTTATTTTTTAAAATAAGAAATCTATCTAGAAATCTTAAGAGATAGCATTTTGTAGTACATCATGATTAAAATCATGCTTTAAAAAGAATATTAAAAAAACAAGTTTTTATATTTTATTAACTGATTGAATTGTTCCTTGGTTTTTTTTTTTAATCTATGATGTGATTCAACGTAATCTGATGATTGCATTGATTGATAATCTCTGATCATTAATCAATTTCATATAAATTAAAGTTTGCAAAACGCCAAGTACGTTATATTTACTACAAAAAACAAGCAAACAGAAGTTACAATTATTACAAAAAATAAACAAAAGTTACAATTATTACAAAAAACAAACAAAAGTTGTAATTTTTGTTTGTTTTTGTAATAATTATACTTATTACAAAACAAACAAAAATTACAATTATTACGAAAAATGGTCAAAGTTAATGCAGGCATATAAATTAGCAGAAAGTGTTGAAAATTGAATGAATATTTAAACCATGCGTATTTAAAAAAAATCAGTGAAGATTGAAAATTTCTATGACATTTTCAATTATTTTAATTTCATTTATGTATTTAAATTAATTTTACAATATCTTTCTCTCTCATTTTCATATCCATCCCACCACTTATTCAAATTCTTCATGTAAACACTTTCTAATGCTCTGACAGATGCATCTTTACCACACCTAGGCGGTCCACAAATCCAAACACCACATGAACCATTTAATTCATCAGTTCGAAATTTAACAGAGCTGAGAATATACGTCTTATAACGGAGATACAATGCTGGATATTCTTCCTTAATGGTCGATATCTCACCCCTCTCAGCCGCATTAAGAACATCCTTAAACGGGTTAGCAGTTTGTTTAATACTCGATAATCTTCCAAATTCTTTGAAATTACCATCCTTCTTACAGTAATCCGCAGCTTCCTGGCTACATAACAGTACATTTAAAAGTGAAATTAACATAACATCGTACCCGAAGACGCAGCTTCATTGGACATTTCCAGGCTACAGGTTTATCATCAACTTGTACAAATATAGGTAATTGACGAAAATAGGACCCACAGGTGCCTCTCCATCTCAATATTGATACAAAATTTTAAACCCCACTTTTTAAGTTGCCAACAAAGCAAGAACTATCTTGATTTTGTTGAATCCGTAACCATAAACCATTACTCTGAATTTATAGCAAAAAAAATGACGATTCTCATTCAATAATACCATTACCAACACTTAACCATCTATTACAATCTGCTATCCTCTTCCTAGCAGTCCCTTCATCAAATCGTCGCTGCACCCAATCAATATTAATAACCACTCTCCTTCCAGCTACTGTTCGCGGGGCCTTGCTTTTTAATTCAGTTTCATCAACTTTTAGGGCTAAAAAGTTTGTGTTTTCTTTAATCAAGATTGGGGAAAGGGGGCTTTCCCCTTAATGGGAATCCTCATCAAGGACCGCAGACAATCGGGGTTAATGAACAGTTCATAAAGATAATTAAGACTGCATAATTTCATATTCCATTACCCTTCTGACGCAGATGGGTCGGATGGAGACGAGAGCGATAACAAAGAAGACGCAACAAAGGAGCAACGAAGAGTAATTTCGTTCAAAAAATAGTTGCTGTTTTTTACGATAACTGCTCTGAACAGTTTACGTCAAAGAATGCCCCTGGTAATGACTTATTACATTAATTATGATGCTGCGTTTGTAAATATCTTATTAAATGCCGATGAGTAAGGCAGATGGTATGCGATATTGACGGCATTTAACTGGAGCTAGTTTTGAAGTATTGTTTTAAGAAAAATGCACTTGACTAAAAAGTTGCTGCATGATTTATTTATTGCAATCTTAGTCCTGCTCATCATCGTCCTCCAGTGGATCCCTGGACACTGTGACATTTTGAAGTAATGACCGGGCAGATTTTCTGGCTAAGAAGGCACACGGATAGTCCAACAGTCAAATACTTGCAACACTTGTCATTTTATGAAACATTATACATCAAAAATCAAATGAGCTTTAGATGGAAGGATTACTGCCCGCATCTCCGCGAGGAGTTGGTTCGGCCTGATGGCCAATTGGCTGGTGCTCTGATCTTTGGTACTGCAAGCTTCAGGTTCAAATCTTGGGGGTGGTATTACAATTTTACTACAATAGAATAATGAGCTGATATGTTAAGAAAGCTAATATGAAATCAAAATATTTTGTACTTTGAAATTATAGTAAATCTCTACTATTACAGTAAATCAAATATTTCTATACGTATATTTTATTCTAAACTTTAAAATATCAATTTCATCCACTTTTATCTGTATATTATCTGTATTATCTCAATATATATATATATATTGAGATAATACAGATAATATACTATATATATATATATATTGAGATAATACAGATAATATACTGATAAAAGTGGATATTATTATTGGTATTTTATCCGTATTTTACCGTATTTATACAATTTTTTATTAATATCTTTGTGTTTCGTTAATTTCAAATTTCTTCTCAAAAATATGGATTTAAGAAAATATTTAAGTCCAAACTATGTCATTTGCATTATCTAACTAGAAAGAAATTAATAAAAAATTTAATGTTTTGAATTTCTTAATAGGTTTTTAAAATTCCGATTTGTAACCTTGTAAATGTTGTCATTAATTAGGTTTAAGTATATGTTCTTAAGGGTCTGATATTAGTTTTACGCAGCATTTAAACTACGAAATACATCTTAAAGATATTCAATGCACCATTTCTTATCGTAAAAACTGTATAGCTTGAATAACATAATATTCATTTGGAATTTTATATCCAACAAATTTTCCAGTACTTAAATGTACGTTTTTCGTAGAATAACAGACCTAATGGAGAATTTCCTGAATTCCTGTACACTCATGATGATGATTCAAGCCGGGTATTTCCTCCACAGGAACGACCTTCTTATGTGCAATTCCATAAAACGACTCTCGACGTAATTCAAATTCCATTTCCTAAGTGAACACCAGGGGGCAGACGAGGGTTGTTTCGCACCGTTGCCACTCCGTCATCCATAATTAAGTTTCAGTTCTGTTTGTCGGTCCATAATGCTCCGTTGTGCAGTTTCGGTGACAGCGCTTGGATGGGGTGTGGAACCCCTCAATCACATTTACCGATACGAGTCGCTCAGTCTTCGTCTCGCTATTTTTTTTTTTTTTTTTTTGAACGAGTCTTTTTTTACTTCCCATTCCTAAATGACTTAACTGTATTAGAGCATTTCATTATGAAGCATGGGCCCCGTAGAAGTAATTTTACTCTGTCGAAAATCAAATAGATTATCTAAGTTTTATCGCCAAGTATCATTTTGTTTACGTACCCTTAATAAAATGTATGTCTTTTTAATTAACTCTGTTAATATTTGTTACTTTCACTTGTATCTTTCAAAACATCACATTCTTTTACATGTTATAATTTGCTGAATTACATTTGTATGCAGTTATCGTTTATTTAAATTTTAATCACATTGATCTAGGTAATCCGTCACTAGAAGGACGAATTCATTGTTACCTAGACTAGTTCAACGTTATTCAACTATTATTCTGCATTAGCATTTTTCCCCTACTGCTTGGAAAGAATATTTAAATAAGCAAGATATATGGGGGTTTTGCATTTTTCTTTCTTCCACTGTAAGTTTAGCGGAAGGACATTATGGTTTTACAAATTGCCGTGTCCATCTGTAACGCTGACATGAATGGTTTTGGTTCCACTTCAAATGCTGGGTTTCGAGTTGGTCCCCCAAATGCAAAACCCAATGCGCTATCTTCTGAAGAGCTCTATCTGATATATCTATGAATCATGTAAGTAAAACTTGATCCATCATACATCAAATAACACTATTTCCAATGTGGGGAATTTTATGCTTCTACTTGGTAGTCTAGTTGGATAACTTCTTTACATAATGTGCCAACGGCCGTACCATGCTGAATATACCGGTTCTCGTTAGATCACCGAAGTTAAGCATCATTGGGCGCGGTCAGTACTTGGGTGGGTGACCACCTGGGAACACTGCGTGCCGTTGGCAAATTTGGGACCTGAATGGCCGAGTGTCTAGCGCTCTGGCGCTCGGTGCCACAGGTTTCGGGTTCGAATCCCGGCGGTGCCATGGATGTTTGTAGTGGTTCGGAATCCACTTTAAGCCGTAGGTCCCGGTCTTCTATGACTGTAAAGAGCGTCACGGAGCAAAAGTCAGGCTTCTACCTACGGGTGCTCCATCACAACAGAAGCTGCTTCCTTCCCCTTCAATCATGAGTCCATATGGGCTTGTGGGCTTGGCCAGCCAAGTGGGATAAGAAACAACAACAACAACAACAAACAACATAAGAGCCTATTTTTATAGTTGACACACTTCTATTTCTATTTATGAAATACCAGTAACTGAAGTTATTGGTATTTCATAAAAATAGGATATCCAGAGAATGTTCTTAGGTTTCACACACTTCATCCAATGAATTTAATGATCCATAACCATCATAGAGAAGGCAATTGTTAGTTTGATTTGCTTTTAAAGTGCCGAACCGAGCTCCTTGGAATAAAAAACACTTTCTAATCGCCTTATTTGATTCAAGCTCCCGTCAATCATATTTACTTTGGTATTTTTATGTTTCACGAGTACTTTACTTTGAAATCCACATTTTAGAAAACTACTATACATTATGTAAAAACTATCATTAGTGCAATAAAGTAAATTATTGTGCTATTCATAATACCCTTATTAATACATTCATAAAATTAAACAGCCGTAGTATTTCGAAATAGGAACTTTAAATGTATGCAGATAAAAATAATAGTTTTAAGATGAATTATCCACTGTGATAATTTATTTAGAAATTGTTCATTTTTTGCTAATTTCACGTCTATTTTTTTTTTAAAGAATCGACAATATAATTCAATACAGTTCTTATATTATCTTTATTCCTTATTTAAAATAAATTTAAATGAGACTTCTTAAGTTAATGAATGAAATCAATCTACGTACTACTTCATGATAATAAAAATACGAATTACTCATTTCATTGCAAACCTTTGTACTTTTAAAAAAATATCATTTTGAAAAACTATTTCTGTTCAAAATACTTTGCTTTTATTCAAACTAAATCATAAATTACTATCAAACCATTTTATCTACAAATTATACATAAATAGATAAACATTAAAAATCCAACACACCAAAAATTTCGCGAATGAAAAATATAATTCTCTCAGATTTCATGACAAGAAAACTTTAAACCACCTCAAACTTTCCCATAAACAAACAAAGGCAAAATCATATTTTGCTGTAATGAAACTTTTACAAATAGTTGTTATGAAAAATGGAATTCAAGCCGGTTATTGCAAGGTATAACAAAAAAAACAAACGAAAAAACTACACAGATCTGAAACCCAATGAGAAATGGGTGGCAAAATCTATTTGCAGGCGCGTTGACTTGGCTTCCAGGAGAAATTCGAGGCACGTAAATTTCCGCAGCTTGGAAAACGATTGGGATAGAAACACCCCCCTACCCTACTGCCCCCTCAAGTCAGAACGAGTTGCGCTCGGGTGCCGAGAGTTGGACAATAAACACAGTCAAATTCAATCGCAAATATGGGTTCCGCCTTCATTTTTTCGCGGAAGCAACTTTTCAATTCTTTCGAAATGCCAACTCCGGTTATTAGGGGCAGGAGCAGGCCCGCTTAGATGTGATTTACGGGCGTGGTTGGAACATTTTTTTTTCTTTTCCAATTTCTGTCTTCTGAATCTGCGCTTCTGTTTGGTGGAAAAAAGGTAAAATTAATTTTACATGAGAGGCGTGTTCGATCATGCAAAATGCGTGTAAATCCTAAACTTACTTGAGCGTTTCGGGGGATGGTCTTTCGAATGGAGTCCAGATATGTCTGGACTGAACAGTTAAGATTTTACGCCGTAATACATTTATTTAATTAGACAGGTTTGAGTAGATTTGATTGAATAACTACAGAGTTTATTCAGCTGGAATGTAATTGCGACTAATATTAAATTTATACTCAAATATATTTTTTTACGATCTTTTATATTTGTGGGATATTTATTAAATGGTATACTTAATACCCATCAATAGCATGACAGTTCAGGGTGGTCCAAGGCCTTTTGGGGAGATTTTCATGCATTCCTCTGAGTGACAAGGGTCCTCCAATTCTTAACCTTTAGTTCCTTCTCCGCAATTTGGGTTGTCCTCTTCCTCTCTATCCCTGTGGAAAACTTTATATATTATGTACAGACCTTTGTTTTTATTTATTTATTTTTATTTAAGAATTGAAGTTTTAAAGAAACAACCATATAGCTGTGTTCTAAGGATATGTTTTAAGTTAGTTTTTAAATTCTTTTAACTGGCTAATGTATATCCGGGAATTATAACTGATGTATTTACATATAATTTATGACTGGTATTTTCTGTTTACTAGCATAACTAATAACTAATTAATTTAAAATTAAAATTTTTCAATAATATGTATTGAATAAAAGCAATAAAATAATTGAAAGTTATTTTAAAAAATTGTGGTAAATTAAAAATTTTATTTCCTTTTTATAAATTATGTTATTTATAATTGGGGATAATATGAATCATGCATTATAGAGTTTATTAATTTTCTTTGAACTATTTTCACATATGCCCTAGTGGTAATCCTCATGCAGGCTCATACTCTAATCCGTTGCAGTCATTGGTCCAGAAATGAAAGTTGACTCGATAGTGATTTAAATAACCCGTGTAAGTGTTTCTTATCGACATTCAACCTGCTGGCGGGAGTTTTCCGACTTTTTTTATCATGCAACACGCAAATATAACGCAGTTAGCCAGCTTTAATGAACTTGTTTTTATTCTGTTGGTTAAATGTATTTATACATAAAAATTAGTTTCCATTGTATGCTAAAATATCATGTCGTAAAACACCTCTAAAAGCAAGGACGCACACCCCAACATGAGGTTTTACAACACAAAACACCCCACAAAATGATGTTTTACAACACAATTCAACCCCCAACATGAAGTTTTATAACACAATACACCCCACAACATGAAATTTTACAACACAATACTACCCACAACATGAGGTTTTACAACAAAACACACCCCACAACATGAGATTTTAAGTATTCGGAGCACATCCGTCGTAAGTGAAGCTTAATGTTCACTAATATACAACAAAATAATAACAGCAGAAATATTTATCATTTAACATTTATTTCTTTTCATTCCATGAACTATGACCATAACTCTTTCCAAATATGGCATTAATCATCAAATTACAACCCTTTTACAACTCCCTTCTGCCCTCATATTAAACGCCCATTACCTCACCAATATAAAAAAGATCAATTACCGCAACCTCCTTGCAAGAAATATCGAGAAACAAGAAGAAACCCCAACTCTTAAAAGATCTGATAACTCTGCCCCATCCCCCCATTCCCACCGGAATCCTAACATGATTTTACTCTCCCCGAACCCGAATTCGATCCCTTCTCTCTCTAATTCACGAGCCCTTGCAGGAAAGGAGATGCAATCGCAAAATCATTCCTGCCGGTTCTTCTGTGTACCGCTGTCTTCGGGACATAACTGTCAGGGCGATGTTTTGGGGGTACACGTTTTACGACCCTCGAATACGGATCGTGAGCGAGTCGATAGCCGATGGGGGGTCGGGGGAAGGCTGTTTAAGACAAAAGGAAGGCAAAAAAAAAGGGGGGGAGGGTTTGGTCACTCGGCGCAGCTGTGGCGATTGTTTGGGAGAAGAAATCTCCGAGGAAGTAAAAGCCCACCATTTAAGGGAGGGAGATCCAATCTTGGCTGTGGCGAGGGTACTTCGTTTTCCTGGACCGAGCACCCCCTTCGTGACAGCTTGCAGTCGAAGGGGTGGATAAGAAAGTTATCCCAAGTGGGAAAGAGTTTTGGGAGAGAGTTCCAGCTTCACACAGGAAAAGGTTGTTAAACCTCTATGGATAACATCAACCATTTTTTTCATTTGCAGATTTGATGAACATTTTTTTAGACATAACTCTAGCCTATCAAATACCTATATCTTCGGCAATTATTCCGATGTAAATCAAACATATAGCATTCCTGTATGTATCATACAAAGGCTCATATGATCATGCATATCATATGATATATATGATCATATATATATGGTGTGTATGGTATGATATGATATTATATGATTATGATATGATATGTTATAATCATATATGAGCATACATATATGATATGATATGTATCATACCGAGGCTCTGTTGTATTACAAAAGTTTGACAAATATACCACATTATTATTCAATTACTGTTATTTTCATTTAACTTCACAGATAACTATTAGATAACTATAGATTTCGATTAAGATAACTATATTTAGATAATATTTTGATATAATTTTCTAACAAATAATATAAAACAATTTCTAATAAACATCCAATATATGTAAATTCATTATCAACATTAATATAAACACCAAAAAAATGTATATTTATTATCAACATTATAAACATCAAAAAATGTATATTCATTATCAGCATTATAAAAATCAAAAAATGTATATTCATTATCAACATTATAAACACCAAAAAAAATGTCTATTCATTATTAATATTAATATAAACTTCAAAAAAATGTATTTTCATTATCAATAATAAAATAACCATAAAAAAATTATATTTGTTATCAACAGTATAAACATAAAAAAAAATGTATATTCAGTAAGGATCAACATACATCACCATAGTTTTTTCTACAATTCACAGTATGCAATAATAAGATTTAAATGTCTAGAAAACTGCTTAAAGTATTATAATAATTTACTTATTCTAAAATTACATATTTTATAAGAATTTTCTGAATTCCTTAGACAGGAATTACCATCACAAAAATATTGGTCTCTTCAAATAATATTAAGTCATATCTGGAATGTTTACTTTTCTCGGGATACGCCACTCTGATAATGGGCTTATACGTTCATACAATACCACCCATCTGCAATTTAGATTTAACTAATCTATATACTTAGAAAGTTTGTAACCATAAAATGAACGAATTTATAATTAGAGCTTATAATAGATTGAGCAAACTCATAAAGCCGAACTTCTCTAAGTGTTTTATACCGTGATAAACGTATTAATATAATTTTATGATGACAAAAAATTTTTTTTAATTGTTTCATTGTGGCATGGTTGCTTATAATTTGTCTTGCTAATAATACCTAAATTATTAATTTAATATCTTGTATTTAATGATCTTGTTACATTAGTCGTTATGTATTTTTATTATTGCAATCACAATTGATTAAATGATTATTTAAAAAAAATTATGCTATATCATTGATTTTAACACTTTTTTTCCCTATGCTTGCCATTTATACCATAACATTATTTATCCTTGATGTCGTTCATCGTTGATATTGGGGGATTTTCAGCAAATTTAGCTCTGTCAATAAGGAATCTTTGGGGCACTTTTATTACAAAAAAATAAAAAAAAGGTTTCTTTTAAAGAAAACAAAAAGGTTTATTTCCCGTAGGAGTATTTATATTCATAACTAATTCATATTTCTACCACTAAACAAATAGCCTAAACCAATTAACAATTAAAACAATAATAATTCTTGAAAAGAATCAAACATTCTTTTTAACATGGTATTTAAATATTTTATTAATAAGTAGCTATAAAATTAATCAGTTTATGATTGGAATACTAAATCCCATTTTAGCTTTTTCAAGCATTTACACCCTAATATTATCATTGTACCGTAACATTATCATTTTTAGAATAACATTATCATTATACCATAACATTATCATTATTATTTTTTGTCATTAGACACAAAATTGTTTTAAATTGTCCCATTGTTTTACATGTTTTTTTTTTTATAATTTATTTCTCTAATAACATCTCAATTGTTAATTGAATATTTTGTATTCAATAATCGTGTCAAAATAAAAAAAAATTGTAATTTCATTCTTGCAATCACAATTGCTTAAAGATAAAATAAATGATTTTAGTTTTTGAGGGTTCATAAAAACCGAATGGATCAAAATCAAAATAATAGCAAATTTAATTAAAATTTTGCCATGGTTTTACCCATAGAATTTAAATAATTTCCTCTAAGCAAATATATCTTCTTAGAAAAGATGATATAAATTCTATGGGCAAAAACCATCACATTTGTATATACCTACTAAAAAATTCAGTAATAAAACGATTGATAAATGTGGTGAAATATATAGTGAATCCAAGAACCCCTTTAATCACTCTATTACCTAAGCATCTTTACACAAGAAAATACTGGTTGGATTCTTGAATGACTTGGTTCTTACGCCAAGATATTTAATTCATAAATTAATACGATACTTTGATTTATTAGTCGCAGCTCGACCTTCCGCCCTATGCTAATTATGTGCACGTGTTTTCCAAGTCATTTAGCGTCAAAATTACTTAACTTCTGATGGCAACCTTAATTTGATTTTTTAAAGCTGCCTTGTAATTTCTATCCTTGTGTAAAATTTGAATAATTTCTGAATATTCTAAATATTTTGAGAATTAATTACTATATAAATTAAATGATACAAAAGTTAACTGGATTATTTATTTTTATTGCATGTATTTGATTTAAAAAAGTCTTACGTAACTACGGGTCTTAATATAATATAATGATTTTTAATAATATCTGTATCAAATGTCGTGAAATGTTTTTAATCTACAAAGCTATGTTTTTGTTTGTCATATTCATTATAACTTTTAAATCACTGAATAATAAATTTAAATTATATTTTATAGATGCATTAATTTTTCCATTTATTTCAAAAGTTAAGATTTAATTGTATATTGACAATTTACGTTGAAAAATTATGAATTAATGATTGTTAATGTCATCTTATATATTAAAGCACTATTAAAAGAGATGAATAAATTCAGGGTTTTTAATTAATTAAAATGTCAATTATTTTTATATTTTAAATTAAATTTTCGAAATTAATCTCTCTTAGTTAATAACAAAACTTAATTCTGAGTATAATAATTGAATTCGTTTATATAGTCTTCTCAAATTGTGTCTTTGTAAGATAATTAAAATTTTTCAAACAATTTCTCAAATAAATCATTTTATCACATTAAAAGTAAAGTACTAATTAATTATTGCACATGCAGCGTTCAATAAAGGAAATATTTTATTTAATTATACTAATTTATGTGCATTTTATACAAATTTCCTCGTAATATGGGAAAAACTTCTTTTAAAAGGAATTTCAAAAGATTAAAGTTATAAATATCGATAATCTATCAAATTAAATATAAAATTTTCTAATCTACATACTAATTTTTTGTTCACATATGTTTTTAGTATTAAAATGATAAATAGTATTTTTCATTAAATATTCTAATCATATGTAGTGCGCAGGTTGGGCAACTGAATTGTAACTGGGTATGGTTGGGTTGAGATATTTGAGGCACAAGTTGGAGAACTCACAGCTTTATTTACACACGCCCTAGCACCAATACAATTAGAGAAATACAATATTTAACACATTAAATGACATATAATTATAGATTAGTGGAAAGATTTCACTTCTAAGCCGAAAATTCGATACTCAGATACACGCTGGATGCACGAAATATACTTCCTCTATATATTACAGGAAATATAATTCCACTACTTCCAGAATCTGTAGGCCAACTATTACGCAGAGTTGCTTTAAATATAATTCCTCTCGGATGACAGTTTCGAGGCCTACTGACCATTTCTTCTGACCGCCATATAGGGCGCTCTTGCCAGTGTGTAGGAGGAATTACACACACACACACACACACATATGTGTATGTACTTCTGTTTAAATGTAATGGAATTTTTTTAATGTTTAAATGCTGATCATAAATATCAATAAAATGTTAGTTTCATATTTCTTTCTAAATTAAAACATAAAAAATACCCCGACAATTTTCTATCTGCTTTTCATGTTTCAAAAGTGCGAACACTTTAATTTGAGGGAATTCAACATTAAAACAGCAAACATATAACAGATTCAACGTTATTCAGGTTGCACCCCCAAGAGTAGCATTGTGCTACTATCATTAGAAATAATACTTTAAAATATTGTATTGGGGACATGAAACCTACATCTTCTCCACCTCGTATCTAATGGAACCATTTCTGTGTGTTCATTTATCAAATCCATTTCGGTCATAGACATGAAACTTGGCTTCTTTTGTCGAATTTTCCAGCTTGGAAATCTAATGTATTATCAGCCAGGCCTCTCCGGGAAATTATTGGTTACCGCGCTGGCCTTTGGTACCACAGGCTCCAGGTTCGAATTCTGGCAGTGACATGGATGTTTGTTAGTGGCTCGGAATCCCCATTAAACTGTAGGTTCCGGTCTGTTTAGCCTAAAGTGGGCACAGGATGTCTGTAGAGGGACAAACCAAACCAAATCTCCGTTAAATTATAATATGAAATAGTGTAAAAAATGTAATCTATAAGAAAATTAGATAAATGTTTTATAAGTCTCATAGCATCTTCAACGAATTTTAGAAATCCTTTTAAGTAAAAGCCATCTGAAATAAAAATATAAACTGTGCAATTATTTTTAAAATATCAATATGGATTTGATCTAAAAAATATTATATATTCAATTTCGGAACGGTCCCTGTCAGTATCTGTAGAAGCACGGTGCGAAGTCGTATCTCTTAGCTAAGTACATCGTAAACCTGCAGCTTTTCGCTACAGCTGTGCTAAGTTTGTCTGTTCTGGAGTACGCGGACTTTTGGGGCAGTGCCAATAATCACATCAGGACCATAACTTGGACTTACTCCATTTGCCGTTTCGAGCTAAATCCGGCCACTTGAACACCAATGGCGCAAAATTGTCACTTTACCACTCCGATTTTGTTTTTGTCGGGGAAAAACCGATAAGGCCCCTTTTACTGCTCCGAGAGAGTTATTAGTTTACTCCGCGTGGATTATGAAGCAGCAACAATGACTTACAGCTGTTGGCGCGCAAAACGCGGATACAATAGCTTCATTCGTAACACAGAGCGATTGCAGCTGTAATTTTACCCGTATTAATTTCATTCAAATGTTCAATATTTATAAGAGCTGTAATTTCTGAAGTATTAAGGCCCTAGATAAATCTCAAGAATATTTATTTAAAATAAAATAAATGTTTAAAGTATAGAAAGACACCACATTTGTTGAGAAATTTTAAGTTATATTTTGTCATTATAAAATATTTATTTTATATTTATTCATTATGGTTCCCTGTACTGCATATTTAATGAGTTACGTCTTAAAATTTAAAAAGTTTATTTAATTTTAACTATTGCTTATTATGAATTATCGCACATTTTTTTTTAAATAACGTCAAATTTGAATATCTAAAGCATATATTTATTATTTAAAAACCAGCATCTACAAAAGTGAAAAAAAAATAAATGTTTTTTTTATAAGATAAAGAAAATTTTTAATACCTTTAAAAACTTTAATTATATTCTTTAAAAACAATATTAAAAATTTTAAGCATTCATAATAATTTTAAAATATGAATCCCTTGTTTTGAAGACAAACAAAATAAAGTATATCACACTAAAATATCGAAATTAGGATTTTCAAAAAAATGTATTATGGTTCGCTGTTATACATATTTAATGAGATATGTCTTAAAAATTTCAAAAGTTTATTTAATCTTAAATATGCTATTTTAACTATAGTTTATTAAGAATAATAGCAGCCGTTTTAAAAATAAATTCAAAATTGAATATCTAAAGCATATACTTATTATTTGAAAACTCGTCACAATCATTGGCGACACAGCCAAGCCCGTCTGCTCGCTTGCAGATATCTAGACAGTAGATGCTTTCTTTTTACGAGGTAGCGTTGTCAACCCTGCGCTCAACAGCCATCCGGGGCACCGCCGGGACTTGAACCCGAAACTTGTGGCACGGAGCCCAGAGCGCTAGTCAGTAGGCCATAAGGTCCCATTTGAAAACTAGTATTTACTAAATTAAATAAATAAATGTTTTTTATTTACAAGATAAAGAAAATAAAGTTTCTAATATCTTTAAAAACGTTAATAATATTCTTTAAAAACAGTATTAATAATTTTAAACATTCATAATATCTTAGAAGCACGAATTTCTTGTTTTTAAAATAAGCTTAATAAAATATACACTCTAAAAAGTCAAAATTATAATTTTAATTAAGTCAAAATGGAAAATAAACAGGTTCTAAATTTAATCCTATACTAAATATTTAAAACGATTAAATGTAATGGCTTTGCAATCTCTTGGGATAATCAATTTAACCTTCTTTTTTTTATTTAAAAAAAAAAAAAAGGAAACTTTGCAATTAGTTAAAAGTATCTACCTTTGATGTTGGTAATTAAAGTAAATGAAGTTAAATGAAAATGTTTGATATACACCCGCATAATCTTTATTCCTCTTCTTTTTTTATATATTTGCTGCCGTAATCTAAAATGCTTTATTTGGTGTAAGGAATCATTTAACGTAACACACAACATTGCCGAACCAATATTGATATAGTACTGTAGCATTTTTCTCACGGGAGAGTTGTGACATTTTTTTCCCAAGAGAGAGGAATGTATATTCTTTAACAAGTACATATTAACAACCTATCACTCAAATTTGGTGGCAGATAAATAGCGTTGTGGGTAGTTATATTACATGCAATTAGTGTTTTGTACTAATGAGAATAACATGTTACTCAAATCTGACAGTAGATAATGAGACCTCCTGAAATTAGCGATTTTCTGTGCGACCTTCACAGGTTGAAACAAGTACAGATGTGATATGGTCTACACCATGAGTTGTTGCATCGTGATTGGTGATAGATCATGGGTTGAGAAATGTCTACTCCAATGACATTTGAGGGAAGCCGCCCCTCCCTACTTGAACATATTGTTTTAAAATATTGTTTATATATAATGTATATAATAAAAATGTTTATATAATGTTTATATATAATAAAAATTAACGTGTTCTCTTAAATCTAAAAGTTGCCCTTTTCTTGAAGCCTTTATCGGCTTAGTACAGGTCGAGACATTACACTATAAAGACTGTTTAACGAAAACGTATGCAATACTTTCCCCTTCGATTTCCTATGGGTCTATTTATGACTTCAAGTAGAGCATTAAGGTTGCTTAATTCTTAATGTATTCTAGACTTTTACATCCTTCTTCCCCCTTTACGATCGCTGGGAAAAAAAATCATAAAAACTGCTCTGAGACAGAATTCATGACTCATTTACTCCATGTCTCCCACCATCTAATGATCTGCTCAATTAATAGCTGTAGGTGACGCTGGAGCGTGGACAAACCTCATAGCAGTAGCCAGCCTATTCAGCTGACACCACAATCAGCGAAGGGCTTCCCCCGCCTTTTAAACAAATACAAATCTCCCACCCTTCTAAAAGTATCCCTTAATTGAATTAATTCCCCATGATATCGTTAGGGATACCATCCCCCTAGGCCACTAAATTCTGAACCACCCCCACACACAGAGAGATGAAGACATACGATGACTTATTTGGGGGTGTTATTCAATTGCATCTCCCCTCTTGAAGAACTTAAGGAGCATTTTTAGGGGTGTGTATTGGTGAGTTGAAGCATTCCACCCCCAACCCCGGCATCAAATTCATCCGGGGTCTTCTTGTGTGTTTACTGAATTGGTGTCACGCTCTCGGGGTCCGAAAGCAGGAGTTGTAATTGAATTTAGGCCGGGATCATTTTCAATTAGATTTGACCCTGTTTGGGCGATGTCCATCCACTCTGCGAGGAAGTAGGGTTCCATGATGACTTTGGAGGTAATTTACCCATTCATCACTAACAAACGGCAAATTAAGTGATTCCATGTAATCAAATTGTATTCAGTATCTATTTCGTTCTTATTTCTGTAGAGTAGTATCATACTACAGAAATAAGAACGAAACAGATACTACAGAAATAAGAACGAAACAGATAAACTGATACGAAACATTTCATTTTTTATTTATTGCATTTCTTTATGTTTTTTATTATGTTATAGAGACTTAAAATGAATATTATGATATATTATATAAAATGCAAAAATATGTCAGCTTCATAAAATTTAGTCCAACCTATTGCAAATAAGGATGATCAATTGAAAAAAATGAAGCAGAAAGAAAATTAAATAGCCTTAACCTTCATTGCAAATATAAGGAAACAGCTGATCAATTGAAAAAAATGAAGCAGAAAGAAAATTAAATAGCAAACAATCTTACTAAAGTTACAAATAAGCATTTAATTCTTTATTGAAATATTGAATATAAGCTACCAAAATAGCAAATCCTTGCACAATGAATTATCGAACATCTGCTTATATCTTCATTGCATTTTAATTAGGCATTATTATACTAAGATAAGAAGACGCATTCTAGTTAATGCTCATTACAAGTAAATTTGAGATATTGTTGATAAGAATATGATTATTAGATTTTTTCACATAGATCAATGAGGTAGTAGGTTGAACGGGCACTTTACACCCTTTGTTGTAAAGGACTTTTACACCCGTTTCTTATCAGTGGAAGAAATATATTTTTGAAGTATCGGGGACGGACAGGATAGTGCTGGGAATAGGAGGGGGGGAATCGAACTTATGATTTAAGTCAGGTTGAGAAGTGGCATGACAGTCTGGTATTGAATGACGAGAGTTTTTCTCACATAAGAACTTACTTCATGCTTAGAATGTATACCATCAGCATAGGAAAGAAGAGGATATTGACACCCGGAAATTTTTGCAAATTTCTAGAGAACAACCGAGACCAATTTATTTGTGTTTTTATTAAGTTATTTTAAAACTAACAAAAAATATCACAGCAATTTTATACTTTAATTTGTTATGTATTATTTTTTTACACTATGGATTTTTGAATAGCATTAAGTTAAATCTAAGAATTTTTTTAGGCAACTCACAAAAATTTATAAAAACTACAACCAAATATTTGCTTGCATTTTGTTTTGTTCTCATACATATTGCAACTTAAAAATCCATGTTTTCAGTTAAAATTTAATGTTTTCAATGTCAACCACAATTTTAACCAGCAAATCTTCCCTTTGATGCAAACTGAATTTTTTGCACTTATTTTTATAATTGCTTAAATATATTTCCTGAACTGTAACGATATACTGCATCCAAAAATTTGCTGCCATATTTTTCTCTTACCACTAACCGAATATACAGTTTATAAATTAATTTTTTTCTTAATTTGGGATTTTCATTACTTCGGCTAGCTTTTACACTCTTCAAAAGGAAAGCCTATCACGCGCCTTCCTGCAGAAAACAACCACATCTGGCTAATGTTTAATTTGATTGGAGCCAACAAAGTATCTCCCCCAACCCAACAGCATCTCACCTCCTTGTGAATGTTGAGGCAGACGAGCATCTTCCGCAACCCCCTTCCTTGTCACCCTGGGGACCCTCCCCCCCTGCATCCTTGACTAAACAATGGAGTCATTCTTCCCACACGATCGAGCCAAAAGGTTCATCAAGGCAGGGTGCTCTGGAGCAATCTTAATTCTGGCCGAGGCAATCAGATCCAAGGACGGGGGGAGAGAGATAGAGATCTTTACTTTAACCTCTGCGGTAACATTTATCCTGCCTTTTCGATGTAGCCAGCGATTTCTTGCGACAGATGGAACCAGACTGCGATATCGGTGAGAAATGATGGCCGTGGCAGTCCTATCAGGCTGTGGTACTTTGTTGATGCAATAAGTAATTTTTATTCACCAGAAAAGACTAGCATGTATAGTGAATAATAATATTTATGTACAATATGAGTACATGGATTGCTTTCTGTTTTTGTTTAAATAAAAAAATATTGTTGTGCATATAATTAGACGTATCTGAGCAAAAGCATGCATTTGAAGGTAGTATTAAATATTCAGGACTGAATTATTTAAAATTTTATAAAACTGCTTCTGCCTAATTATAGGAAATTATTAAATGTGACATAACTATGTTACTAGAATTAGGCTTGATATCATAATAATAACATGGTTATAGGATAGTACAGTAATAAAATAGTTATAGAATAGCATAGCAATAAAGTAGTTATATGATTAATAACATAATAATAACATAGTTGTAGAATAGTATAGTAATAAAATATTTATAGGATTGATAGCATAGTAGTAATACACTGAAGTGACAAAAGTCATGGGATAGCAATATGCAAATTTTCAGATGGCAGTAGCATCGCGTAGAACAGGTATAAATGCGCAGTGCTTTCATTTCTGTTCAAGTTATTCATGTGAAGAGGTTTTGACGTGATGATGACAGCACGACGGGAATTAACAGACTTTGAACGCGGAATGTTAGTTGGAGCTAAACGCATGGGTCATGCCATTTCGGAAACCGTTAGGGAATTCAACATTCCCAGATCCACTGTGTCAAGAGTGTGCCGAGAGTATGAAATTTCAGGCATAACATCCCACCATGGACAGCGCAGTGGTCGACCGCCTGCACTTAACGACCGAGACCGGCGACGTCTGCAAAGAGACGTAAATTCTAACAGACAAGCAACACTGCGTCAAATAACCGTAGAAATCAATGTGGGACGTACAAGGGACTTGTCTGTTAGAACTGTGCGGAGAAATTTGGCTTTCTTGGGCTATTCCAGCAGAAGACCGACTCGAGTGCCTTTACTGACAGAACGACATCGCTTGCAGCGACTCTCGTGGGCACGTGAGCATATCGGTTGGTCCCTAGATGAATGGAAAACCGTGGCCTGGTCCGATGAGTCACGATTTCAGTTGGTAAGAGCTGATGGTAGGGTTCGAGTGTGACGCAGACCCCACGAAGCCATGGACCCAAACTGTCAGCAAGGCACTGTTCAAGCTGGTGGTGGCTCCGTAATGGTGTGGGCTGTTTTTTCATGGCATGGAATTGGTCCTCTGGTGCGACTGGACCGAACATTGACTGGAAAGGCTTATGTTCAGCTACTTGGAGATCACTTGCAGCCATTCATGGACTTCATGTTCCCAAACAACGATGGGATTTTTATGGATGACAATGCGCCATGTCACCGGACCACAACTGTTCGCGATTGGTTTGAAGAACATTCTGGACAATTCCAACGAATGATCTGGCCACCTAGATCGGCCGACATGAATCCCATAGAGCATTTATGGGACATCATCGAGAGGTCTGTTCGTGCCCAAAATCCTGCACCATCAACGTTTTCACAATTATGGACGTCTATCGAGACAGCATGGCTCAATATTCCTGCAGAAGACTTCCAACGACTTGTTGAGTCCATGCCACGTCGAGTTGCTGCACTTCGCCGGGCGAGAGGAGGGCCGACACGATATTAAGAGGTATCCCATGACTTTTGTCACTTCAGTGTATAGTTATAGTATTGATAACATAGTTATAGGATGGATAGCACAGTAGTAACATAGTTATAGGATTGATAACTTGGTAAGGGCATAGTTATAGGATTGATAACATAGAAAACAAAATATGATTTTAAAAATGTACATTTTTTAGAGGTTTTTACATTCGAAAAAAGAAAAACATCTGAATTAAATATGTTTTTTTTCTCAGATATAATATTATTGAGCATGTAAAGAAATGTGGAATTCTATCTGATACAAAAATAGAGACATGGAAAATTCATACAAAAAATAAAATAATATTCAAAGATGTAGAATCGTTAATATTTTGAAATCAAATACAAGTAAATCAAATTTCATATGAGATATGGTACATATTTTAAAATTTTACTACAATCTAATAAGGCATAGTTTCAATTAATTTGTGTTGTATAACGAAGAATAAATATATATTATACTCATTTGAAATAAAATAATGCGAAAAGAATTGCGTATACAAAAATTCCACTATGGTGAGTTCTCTCTTAAAAACTCTTCTAATGCTCTACTTTCACAGCACATTAAATCTAACCAAATGCTGCAAAATAAATTCGATTTTCATGACTGACAATTTCATCCTTGAAGTATCCTGACTATTTGCAACTCAGTGGAGAAAATACTAAAGTCTCCATTATTCTGCAATTTATCAAACTTTTATCCACTAATGAATCAGGAAAGTGTACTAAACCTGGAAGTGTCAAATACAAGATGTATTTCCCTGGAAAATTAGGATCGATGTCTGTATGGCAGTTTAATTTATGAGATTAATGGACAACCCGCTGTCGTCTCCTGTTATATATATATTTTTTTTTTTTATTCGTCTGTTTTAACCAGACAGCATGGTGTTGTCGGAGAAAACTCCATAAAAACAAATTGAGAAATATTTATGGAATGTTCATCGAGTAGCATCGTTTGCATTGATGCTGGGCAGAAGAAAAATAATTCCCCAATATCCCTTGGCATCAGGAACAGGATCAGTTTTTATGGCGATCGCTCAAACGGCGGTTTTTGGAAGAACAAGATGCAAAAATAATTTATGATCACCATTCTCTTTTCCGAAGTGAATTGCTTTTTCTGCTCTACATCTTATTTTTCATGGCATATTGATTCATTTCGAAATCATGTTTCGCTTCTTGCAAAGATCCAGGGACGTTCTTCAAATGCAACGAGTTCACTTAGAAGATGGATGTTTGACAATGAACGTAATTTTTTTTTCCCTCACTCGATATATGTGATGGGAGATATCTTTATTTCGCAAATCATTTGCTCGTAATTACCTCATACATATTTTTATCGCGTTCAATTTCTTTGCTGGTTATAAAAATCAATAAAATTGTTTTTATTAATTGGCATTGAATGTAATTTTAATTGAATGGATATAATTAGTCCTTTGCTATATGAACTAAAATAAAACATTAAACATTAAACATACATTTTTTGGACTGAAGGACACTTAAAAACAACTATTGTTTATCATTTTTTCTAAAGTTTAATTATTTAAACCTAATTTTATGTCTAGCATAAAGTTTATATTTCTATCATTTCATAATTATCTTAAGTATTTAAAAATAATACATTTAAAGATATATTCTAACTCAAAGTAAAATATTCTCCTATAATTTTGTTTAAAAAAATTTGTCACAATTATATATATATATTTTTAATAAAAAGTCAAAGTTAAAATTAATTTTCTTGTTAATCATAATAACTTTTTTATTTAATAACTAGCAGAACCCGAAATACATTGTCCTGAAAAAAAATACATCGTAGAAAATTACATATCCCGCATATATTTTCCACGTTCCAATATATGTGCATACTAATTTTCATGGATATGTTTGAATGGTATTTAAGATTAAATGCTGCAGCACCCTCTGGTGGCAAGTAACAATGAAGTGGATAGAGCTAATATATTTTCCATACTTAAATACATATTGTTACCAATTTTCATACTGATTGGTTGAACGGTATAGAATTTGATATACTGTAGCACCATCTGGTGATGACGTACAACAAAAGGCATAAAAAAATTCTCAATGTTTTATCAAACACACAAAAAAAATTTCATAAAAATCAGTCAAGCCATTTAGCAGGAGTTCAATGACAAACACACGTACAGAAGAATTATATAGATTGCAGTGCCACCTACCGGGTCCAGTTGTGAATCTAAACCATACAGTAATCCCACTCAAACATACACACAAAAAATTTTCAAAATCAGTCCAGACATTTAGGAGGAGTTCAATGACAAACACATTTACAGAATAATTATATATATATATAAAGATATAGAACACCTTTTTTTTAAAGATTTATCATCAAAGTCTAAAAGAGAAGTCTATCACAAGATCTAAGTCAAAATCTATCTATAAAAAATTAAATAAAAATAATTGTTAATCTACCAAGTGTTTAAAATTAATCAACGAATCAGAAAGTCGTATTAAAAATTTTAATGAAAGAATTATTTCAAAGTATGAATTACTTTACAATGAATCACATTTACAGAAGTAAAAAAGAAAACGTAATTCATTTTATACTATAAAATGGTAAAAAATATATTTTAAGGAAAATAAAACTAACATAACAAAAAAGTATGAAAGAAAATTTTTTTATTCTTTTGCGAAAAACAAACCTCTAAGAATTGAAGAAAATGAGAAAAGAGGAAATAGCATTTTTAAATTTTCATTTCTCACTTTTCGAGAAATTAAAAAGCAAAAGTGCAGATTTACATTCTTAAGGAGCAAAACATTTACGAGAACATATTATATTTTATTTAATTTAATCAAGACAGTTTTGCATCATAATTTAATTAGGAATTCAAACAGCAGATCTCTAAGGTGCTGTTAAGCAGCAAATAACTCATTTTTTGCGATAAGTGTTGCTCATACAATATGCGCTTACAGTTATTTAGAACTTTTCAGTTTTAAACGGAAAAGTCAGTTTTAGTTGTATAAATTCCGCTTTAATCTTACTCAGTTTTTTTTCCTTCACTGTCAGTGAGGTATTTGTTAAATGGAATCGTGAATTGTTTTGACTGAATTAAAAATCACAAAGTAGGAAGCACTTTTGCGAACTATTGTTGTAGATTTCAAAACATAATAAATTTGAATAGAAAATTTAATTCTTGTGTATGCCTTGGGAAATTAACTTTTACAGGGCTTTAATCATTAATTATTCTATAATAGTTCTCTCATTTGCTCGACTGATAAAAACAGTAATTTCTTTTTTTCTTTAACTGCTATGCTCTTTTATATTTTATTGCTTTTTATATTGTTTACATGTAATAGTATTTAAACTTCATGTCATCTGGCTAAAAACTTTATGTAAGGTTGTGAATGTTTTTGATTAATTTTTATTAATGTTAAACAATTTTTCTTTTTTGCTCTTTTTTTATAAGCAGAACTAAAATGGAACATAATAGATGAACAGAAATATAATAATAAGCGAACAGAAATATAATAATAATGGAACAGAAAGATAATATTAAGGAAGCAGATATATGATAATGAAACAGAAGTATAATGGATAAACAGAAATATAACAATAATGGAACAGAAAAATAATATTAAGGAAGCAGATATCTGATAATGAAACAGAAGTATAATGGATAAACATAAATATTATAATAAGCGAACATAAATATAATGGACGAACAGAAATTAATAAAAAGGGAACAGAAATATAAAAATAAGCGTGCAGAAATATGATGGAATAGAACTATAATGGATGAACAAAAATATAATGGATGAACAGAAATATAACGGATGAACAAAAAATATAATAATAAGGGAACAGAAAGATATTGGATGTAAGTTAAAATTTGTATGAGCAAGTCGGAATGATGTAAGACTTTTTTTACAATAAAAATTACAGACGATTTGCTTTGCCGCTGTACGGTCGTTTCTTGCACACTTTAGGCTAATTATAGCGGGACCTACTGTTTAACGGGGATTCCGAGACACTAAGAAACATCCATGCCACTTCCAGGATTCGAACAGGAAGCCTGTGGTATCATGTTCGAATCCTGGAAGCGAGTTCTGTAGTTGCGCTCGGGCTACTACGGCCTATTTTGAACATATATTTGCATCTGCACCTAAGTGATTAGCGCTCTGGAGTTCGGTGCCGCAGGTTTCGTGTCCTGATGGTACCATAGATATTTCTTGTGGTTCGAAATTCACTCGAAACCGTATGTCCTTGTATAATATGACTGTAGAGCGTTGATGTTAAGTTGACTACCTTACCCCGTAAAAAGGAAAACGTCCTCATTATTTGCAAGTATGAATTTCTGTTTACAATGAATTACATTTATAGAAGTCAAAAAGAAAACTTTATTCATTTTATGCCATAAATGATGTAAAAATATATTTTAAGGAAAATAAAATTAACAAAACATAAAAGTATGAATAAAAAAAATATATATTTATTATTTTACGAAAAACAAACCTCTAAAAATTGAAAAAAATGAGAAAAGAGGAAATAACATTTTTAAATTTTCATTTCTCACTTTTCGAGAAATTAAAAAGCAAAAGCAACAGCAAAAGTGCAGATTTACTTTGTTAAAGAGCATGACATTTACGAGAACATATTATATTTTATTTAATTTAATCATGAAAGTTTTGCATCATAATTTAATTAGGAGTTCAAACAGCAGATCTCTAAGGTGCTGTTAAGCTGCAAATAACTCATTTTTTTGCGATAAATGTTGCTCATACAAATATACGCTTACAGTTATTTAGAACTGTTCAGTTTTAAACTGAAAAGTCAGTTTTAGTTGTATAAATTCCGCTTTAATCTTACTCAGGTTTTTTTTTCTTCACTGTCTTGCGAGGTATTTGTTAAATAGAATCGTGAATTGTTTTGACTGAATTAAAAATCGCAAAGTAGGAAGCACTTTTGCGAACTATTGTTGTAGATTTCAAAACACAATAAATTTGAATTGAAAATTTAATTCTCCTGTTTGCCTTGGGAAATTAACTTTTACTGGGCTTTAACCATTAATACTTGTGTAATAGTTCTCTCATTTGCTCGACTCATAAAACAGTATTATTTTTTTATTTTAACTGTTATGCTATGTTTTGTAGATTTATACAGGTTTTTATATAATTTAGATGTAATAGCATTTATACTTCATGCCGCTTGACTAACATTCTTGTAAGGTTGTTAGTGTTTTTGATTAATTTAGGAAATAATTTTAATTTTTAATTTTTCTTTTTGTTATTTTTTTATACAAAAATGATGGATGTGATTTGTACTAAAATAACAAAAAAGGATGTTCACGTATTTTGAACATTCATATATTATTATTATTATTCATTGGCGCAAAGCCCCATGGTGGGCCAGGGACGCGTTCCTTCTAGCAGATTTTGAGACAGGAGATGTTTTCTTTTTACGGGGTACTACTACTACTATTATACCACACCACATAACTGTGCCTAGATCTGAGTTGCCTCTTTGCAGTTTGGGAATGATGTGGGTGAGAGAAGTCTGAATGGGCTCTGTAACGCTCTACGGTTATATGAGACTGAGACCTACGGCTTAAAGTGGATTCCGAACCACTACAAACATCCATGGCACAGCGAGGTTTTGAACACGAAGCCTGTGGTACTGAGCGTTAGAGCGCTAGTCACTCGGCCAGCAGGCCGCCCCCATATTTTTACGGGCTAGAGTTGCCATATTTTATATAAATGGGTTTAATGGCCGAGTGACTGGTGCTCGGTGACACAGTTTCGGGTTCGAGTCCCGGAGGTGCCATGGATGTTTGTAGTAGTTCGGAATCCCGTTTATACAGTAGGTTCTGGTCTAATATGACTGTAGAGCGTTGGACGTCAACCGTACCCCGTAAAAAGGAAATGTCTCCTGTCTCGGAATCTGCCAGTAGGCAAACGGCTACAGCAAAAGACAGACAACGGCGAAACAGAAGAATATCTATATAAACATTTTATTTTCTATTACATTTTCTTTGTTACTACCTACTTTTAAACTTGTTTCATTGAAATATTACTCTCATCGAAAATATCATTGAAATATTGTCATCAATTATTGAAGATGTATCTTCTTATCGACTAATCATTCATCATATCAATTAAATAATACATCATGAAGTAATAAATAATGTAATATAATCTATCCATATTAATAAAAAAATGTAAAATACTAAGTAACATTATTCTTTAACTTAATTAATTTAAAGATTTTTTCCAAATTTTTTATTAAAATGTAAATTTATGTTCAGTTTTGAAGACTTTAAACTGTAAATAATTTTTTTCTACTTGTCTCCTAAAAAACAATTTTTAACAGTTAATTTATAATTTACAGTTTTAATCAATAACCCCAATAATTAAAATTTAAATAAAATATAATAATGTCTTTATTTAAATTATGATATAAGTACTTCAAATAAGAAAAATGCATTATAAAATGCTCAATCCTTCACGGTAAGTCTGAAACATATTTCATTTGATGCATTTTTCTACTTAATAAACCAGCATTTAAATATCCGACTAAAATACGAGTATAACTTTCCATTTGGAAAACCATGGCACAATAAAGTATTCATTTTTTTTTGTCAAATATTTAAATATGAAACATTGCCTGCTGCTCCAACCTTGACAACTGCAAATCCATCTTACAATTTCGAGTCCACCAAAAGTCTGAACAATAGAAAAATATGGCCGCGTCGTTGGCGCTGCTCTTTAGCGAAAGATAGGGTCTATCTTATATGACACGCAGCTATTAATTTCCCTCGAGTCTTCCTCTATCTTTTTTTTTATCTCCTCTTAATGTATCTGTTCTTTTCGCTGATCATTTTTGTGGTTAGCCTCGTGTTTGCCTTTGTGGTTCCGGTCCTTCTGGTGGAGAATCAAATCTTGGATTCCTTAGCTAAGCAAAATTGTTCTTTAATGGTGGGACATTTTTCTTTTTCTTTGTGAGATAAAGAAATTGATCAAATTTTTGATGGATTTCCAAATAAATTTGAATCTTTTATTATATTGCTGTTTATTATTACTGAAGCATTTGACTCTGAGAAAATTCTCATTTATTGGCTACTTCTGCCGAATTTTATTGTGGATTCAGTGTTAATCTTATTCTGTAATAACACTTTTTTTGATGGATTTCCAAATAAATTTGAATTTTTTATTACGTTGCTGTTTATTATTACTGAAGCATTTAACTCTAAGAAATTTCTCATTTATTGGCTACTTCTGCCGAATTTTATCGTGGATTCAGTTTGAATCTTAGTCTGTGATCACACTTTTTTTGATGGATTTATAAATGAACTTGAATCTTTAATTACATTACTGCTTAAATATTATTGCTAAAGTAACTAACTCTATGAAATTTCTCATTTATTGGCTACTTCTGTCGATCTTTTAGTATTTAAGTATTACGCATATCTTCTGAGAAGACTTTTTGTGTAAGAGAATTTTATTGTGGATACACTATGAATCTTATTCTGTAATGATGCTTTTTTTTGATGGATTTCCAAATAAATTTGAATCTTTTATTGCATTGCTGTTTATATATTATTGCTGAAATATTTAACTCTAAGAAATTTCTCATTTATTGGCTACTTCTTTCGAGCTTTTATTATTTGAATGTTACTCATATCTTCTGAGAAACTTTTTTTAATAACATAATTTTATTGTGGATTCAGTGTGAATCTTACTCTGTAATTATACTTTTTTTATGGTTCTCCGAATTAATTTGAATCTTTTATTACGTTGCTGTTTAAATAGTATTGCTGAAGTATTTAACTCTAAGAAATTTCTCATTTATTGGCTACTTCTGTCGAGATTTTATAATTTAAATGTTACGCATATCATCTGAGAAGACGTTTTTTAAATACAGAATTTTATTGTGGATTCAATGTGAATCTTACACTATAATCATACTTTTTTTTTGATGGATTTCCAAATAAATTTGAATCTTTTATTACGTTGCTGTTTATTATTACTGAAGCATTTAACTCTAAGAAATTTCTCATTTATTTGCTACTTCTGTCGAATTTTATTGTGGATTCAGTGTGAATCTTACTCTGTAATCACGCTTTTTCATGGATTTCCAAATAAATTTGAATCTTTTATTATAATGCTATTTATTATTACTGAAGTATTTAACTCTAAGAAATTTCTCATTTATTTGCTACTTCTGTCGAATTTTATTGTGGATTCAGTGTGAATCTTACTCTGTAATCACGCTTTTTCATGGATTTCCAAATAAATTTGAATCTTTTATTATAATGCTATTTATTATTACAGAAGTATTTAACTCTAAGAAATTTCTCATTTATTTGCTACTTCTGTCGAATTTTATTGTGGATTCAGTGTGAATCTTACTCTGTAATCACGCTTTTTCATGGATTTCCAAATAAATTTGAATCTTTTATTATAATGTTATTTATTATTACTGAAGTATTTAACTCGAAGAAATTTCTCATTTATTTGCTACTTCTGTCGAATTTTATTGTGGATTCAGTGTGAATCTTACTCTGTAATCACGCTTTTTCATGGATTTCCAAATAAATTTGAATCTTTTATTATAATGCTATTTACTATTACTGAAGTATTTAACTCTAAGAAATTTCTCATTTATTTGCTACTTCTGTCGAATTTTATTGTGGATTCAGTGTGAATCTTACTCTGTAATCACACTTTTTTTTTGATGGATTTCCAAATAAATTTGAATCTTTTATTATAATGCTATTTATTATTACTGAAGTATTTAACTCTAAGAAATTTCTCATTTATTGGCTACTTCTGTCTTCTTATATTATTTAAATGTTACGCATATCTTCTGATAATACATTTTAATATTTTGTAGAAGAATTTTACTGTGGATTCAGTGTGAATCTTACTCCGTAATCATACTTTTTTTATGGTTCTCCAAATTAATTTGAATCTTTTATTACGTTGCTGTTTAAATAGTATTGCTGAAGCATTTAACTCTAAGAAATTTCTCATTTATTGGCTACTTCTGTATTCTTATATTATTTAAATGGTACGCATATCTTCTGATAATACATTTTAATATTTTGTAGAAGAATTTTACTGTGGATTCAGTGTGAATCTTACTCTGTAATCATACTTTTTTTATGGTTCTCCAAATTAATTTGAATCTTTTATTACGTTGCTGTTTAAATAGTATTGCTGAAGTATTTAACTCTAAGAAATTTCTCATTTATTGGCTACTTCTGTCGAGATTTTATAATTTAAATGTTACGCATATCATCTGAGAAGACTTTTTTAAATACAGAATTTTATTGTGGATTCAATGTGAATCTTACGCTATAATCATACTTTTTTTGATGGATTTCCAAATGAATTTGAATCTTTTATTACGTTGCTGTTTATTATTACTGAAGCATTTAACTCTAAGAAATTTCTCATTTATTTGCTACTTCTGTCGAATTTTATTGTGGATTCAGTGTGAATTTTACTCTGTAATCACGCTTTTTCATGGATTTCCAAATAAATTTGAATCTTTTATTATAATGCTATTTATTATTACTGAAGTATTTAACTCTAAGAAATTTCTCATTTATTTGCTACTTCTGTCGAATTTTATTGTGGATTCAGTGTGAATCTTACTCTGTAATCACGCTTTTTCATGGATTTCCAAATAAATTTGAATCTTTTATTATAACGCTATTTATTATTACTGAAGTATTTAACTCTAAGAAATTTCTCATTTATTTGCTACTTCTGTCGAATTTTATTGTGGATTCAGTGTGAATCTTACTCTGTAATCACGTTTTTTCATGGATTTCCAAATAAATTTGAATCTTTTATTATAATGCTATTTATTATTACTGAAGTATTTAACTCTAAGAAATTTCTCATTTATTTGCTACTTCTGTCGAATTTTATTGTGGATTCAGTGTGAATCTTACTCTGTAATCACGCTTTTTCATGGATTTCCAAATAAATTTGAATCTTTTATTATAATGCTATTTATTATTACTGAAGTACTTAACTCTAAGAAATTTCTCATTTATTGGCTACTTCTGTCTTCTTATATTATTTAAATGTTACGCATATCTTCTGATAATACATTTTAATATTTTGTAGAAGAATTTTACTGTGGATTCAGTGTGAATCTTACTCTGTAATCATACTTTTTTTATGGTTCTCGAAATTAATTTGAATCTTTTATTACGTTGCTGTTTAAATAGTATTGCTGAAGCATTTAACTCTAAGAAATTTCTCATTTATTGGCTACTTCTGTCGAGCTTTTATTATTTAAATGTTGATCATAAGTATCTTCTGAGAAGAATTTTTTAATAACAGAATTTTATTGTGGATTCAGTGTGAATCTTACACTTACTCTACTCTACTTATACTCTTATTTAATAATCAAATTTTAATGCATAGAAGATTTATTTTTTATTTTACCACTAATTAAATTATGGACTATTAATAATGATGGAGATATATATTATAATATATAGGATGTAGAATATTTAATAATTATACATAAAAAATGCAAGTTGAGATGAAGAATATTTAGAAATTTTTCAGATAAAAAGAAGATTAGTTTTTTTTTGTGTAACCATTAGGAATTTTAATGAATCTGTTGGATTTTTATTCAATTAATTCCTTTATTATGAGATTCACATCGAATTATTGGCAATTATTTTTATCATGAGTTAATTAAATTGTATTCTCTATTAAAATAATTGTCCTCTCTCTTCTGTAAAATATGATGTTTCAGTTTATTTCAATTATAATTAAAATGACAAAATATCCAAAATTTCTTTTCAACAACAACAACAATAAAAAAAGAGGACGATTAAATCCAACTCTCTACGTTTTCAAACACATGTTTGATAACCTCCATTAAATTCGAATGGTTAAAACCTTCATTTAACCATTCGAAATAATTTACACAATCAAACACAAAAATAAAATGCTTAAGTTTGTTTCAGTTATAATTAAAAATGAACCGTTGCTTTTTCCCTTATTACAACTTTCCCTTAAATACAAAATATCAGAAATTCCTTTTCAACAACAACAACAAAAGGGCATGACTAAATCCAACTCTCTACGTTTCCAAACCCACGATCGAAAACCTTCATAAAATTCGAATGGTTAAAGCCTTCATTTAGCTATTCATTTACACAATCAAAATCAAAATAAAATTCTTAAGTTTATTTGAAATATAATTAAAATGGGCCTTTATTTTTTCTTATTAGTTTTCTTAAATATAAAATATCATAAATTTCTTTTCAACAACAACAACAATAAAAAAAGGATGAGTAAATCCAACACTCTATATTTCCAAACACACGATCGGAAACCTTCATTAAATTCGAATGGTTAAAGCCTTCATTTAATCATTCGAAATCATTTACACAATCAAACACAAAAATAAAATGCTTAATTAAAAATGAGCCTTTAATTTTCTCTTATTACATCTTTCTCTTAAATAGAAAATATCAGAAATTCCTTTTCAACAACAACAACAATAAAAAAGGACGAGTAAATCCAACTCGCTACATTTTCAAACACACGATCGAAAACCTTCATTCAATGGTTAAAATCTTCATTTAACCATTTGAAATAATTTAAGCATTTTATTTTAATGTTTGATTTTTTAAGTTCATTTCAATTATAATTAAAAGGAACCTTTGCTTTTTTTTCTTATTACATCTTTCTCTTAATTAGAAAATATCAAAAATTCTTTTTCAACAATAAAAAAAATAGGATGGCTAAATCCAACTCTCTACGTTTCCAAACACACGATCGAAAACTTTCATTAAATTAGAATGGTTAAAACCTTCATTTAACCATTCGACATTAAAATGAATTGCACCCCACCCCCACCTTCACTCAAACTTCCTCCATCTCTTTGTTTTTCGGTGAGAAATTGACAAAGACATTCAATGCGTAAGTGTGGATGGGGCTGTAAACTGCTGACAGGGAGTTATTTCTTTCGTTTTTATAGAGCGGCCATGCTGAATTTATAATAAGGATGTATAGGAAGAGATTTAATGAAGGTTTCCCATCGTGTGCTGGGAAAAGTAGAGAGTTGGATTTACTCATCCTCTTTTTTTTATTGCTGTTGTTTTTGTTGTTGTTATTGGAAAGGAATTTCTGATATTTTGTATTTAAAGGAAAGATGTAATAAGAGAAAAAAGTAAAAGTTCCTTTTAATTATAATTGAAATAAACTTTAGCATTTTATTTTAATGTTTGAGTGTGTGAATGATTTTGAATGGCGGAATGAAGATTTTAACCATTCGAATTTAATTAATGTTTTAACCATTCGAATTTAATGAAGGTTTCCCATCGTGTGTTGGGAAGAGTAGAGAATTGGATTTACTCATCCTCTTTTTTTTTAGTGTTGTTGAAAAGGAATTTCCGATATTTTGTATTTGAGAGAAAAAGTAAAGGTTGATTTTAATTATAATTGAAATAAACTTAAGTATTTCATTTTAATGTTTGATTGTGTAAGTTATTTCGAATGGCTAAATGAAGGTTTAACCATTCGAATTTAATGAAGGTTTTCGATCGTGTGTTTGGAAATATAGAGAGTTGGAATTAATCATCCTCTTTTTTTGTTGTTGTTGTTGTTGAAAAGGAATTGCTGATATTTTGTATTTAGGTGAAAGATGTAATAAGATAAAAAGTTTATTTTGATTATAATTCAAATAACTCATGATTTTATTTTAATGTTTGATTGTGTAAATCATTCTTTATTTAAACATCCTAAATCCTTTTTAAGTAACCTAGAATTAATGTTCAAAAAATGATCCATACATTTACCATATCACTTTCATAAAAACCATCTCATAAATTTTAAGCATTCCATAAATCTCAAAGATATCACTCGAAAACCGAATCTGAAAAAAATGCATCTTTGGTGCAGAACTTCTTCCTTCTCATTAGAACACCCAGTGAGAGAGATAGATAGAGGAAAAAAAAAGAGAGCAAGAAATCTGAAAGGGGGAGTGGGGTGGAAAAGGAATAAATACAAGACTGAAGACGTCCTAATCCTGGTTCTCTTCTAAATGTGTCCGTCGTGTTTCTTTTCAATCCCCTAGTTCCCCCAGTGTGACCAAATCCCCAGCGACGCTCACGGAATTTTGATTCGAATGTACTTTCCCCAGAAACTAGCACTTCCGCCCCCACCCACACAAACCCTCACTCAAACTTCCTCCATCTCTTTGTTTTTCGGTGAGAAATTGACAAAGACTTCCAATGTGCAAGTGTGGATGGGGCTGTAAGCTGCTGGCATGGAGTTATTTCTTTCGTTTTTATGGAGCGCCTATGCTGAATTTATAATAAGGATGTATAAGGAAGAGATTTAATGAAGGTTTTACCATCGTGCGTTGGGAAGAGTAGAGAGTTGGATTTACTCATCTCTATCTTTTTTTTTTTTGCTGTTGTTGTTATTGTTGTTGGAAAGGAATTTCTGATATTTTGTATTTAAGGGAAAGATGTAATGAGAGGGAAAAGTAAAAGTTCATTTTAATTATAATTGAAATAAGTCGAAGCAATTCATTTTAATGTCGAATGGTTAAATGAAGGTTTTAATCATTTGAATTTAATGAAGGTTTTCCATCGTGTGTTTGGAAAAGTAGAGATTTAGATTTAGATCTTTTTTTAATTAGTTGTTTTTGTTGAAAAGAAATTTCTGAAATTTTTTATTTAAGGGAAGGATGTATTGAGAGGGAAAAGTAAAAGTTCATTTTAATTGTAATTGAAATAAAGTTTTACTTTTTCCTCTCATTACATCCTTATTAAATATATTTTAGAGTAATTATAGCATAGAACCTTTGAGGATAATTTAAAATTATATAAATATTGACTAAATTTCATTAATCTTTTAACAAGACGAAGCAAATTGAAATTTCCATATCACATAGCTCTTTTATGTAAAAAAATTAAATATGTAAAAATTATATTATATTATTTATAATATGCAAATTTTATAATATACAATTATATATCATACATTTTGCAAATGTTATATTTTATAAAAAAAAAAGGTTTTTTCAATTTTTTTTAAATACTCATTTACACGTTTTTTTATTGAACATCAACAAGCAGGACTCACTTTATGAGAAGAGGACGTTATCTGGTAGGGATAACTGCCCTGGATTGGCGTGTCGTATGTGAAAAACCTTGAATAGTCCCACCAAGACTTGTGAGCCACTTTAAACGCACATTTACACGTATTGTATCAAAAATTTTCCGGAAATTTTTTAGAGTTAAATTGGTTTACTTTTATCAAATGCATTAAAAAATTCATTTGTTAAATGGCAGAACAAGTAAAAAGAATGATTGCTGAAAAAAATTCATTTCAAATCAAATTTAAATTGTCTCTTTCTGATAAATTTTACAATTAATCTACAGACTTGGAAGATAAATTAATAAACCAAAATAGTTTGATTAAAATGAGCCTGAATGGCCGAGTGTCTAGCGCTCGGTACCACAGGTTTCGGGTTCGAGTCCAGGCGGTTGCATAGATTTTTGTAGTGGTTCGAAATCCACTTTAAACCGTAGGTCCCGGTCTAACATGATCGTAGAGCGCTGAGGGGGTACTGTTACTCCACGTCCGTAGCTTATCTCCAAGCTACATGCAACTCCAGGGTAGTACTAAATGAGTAAAGTCGGTGCAGCGTTTGCTTTAAGGCATCAAAAACAATTGTCTAAATGTTTTCCAGCTACATTAGAACAAAACAAAAGTTTAATTAAAACATATTTATTTCATCTTTTGAATAGTCCTTAACCAATTCTCATAGCATATCTTCTATACATAAAAGAATCTATCTTCTATCCATACAGTGCTTTTGGTAAATAAGTATAACTATGCAAACATATATTTGACAGCGAAGACCTTTTGTTAAGTCACAATTAAAAAGTAAAAAATGAGCATACTAAAACAAATGAAAATTGCGTCATTTTTTTTTCTTTTCTTTCTTAAGTCCTTTTTTTTTTAGAAGCAACTTTCTTTAACATCACTTTTTTCCTCTTGTGCTTAAAACATGAAAGACATAAAATATTTCCCAACTTATCGACGACTTTTCTGCTTCTCTGCACCTCATTTCCTGTATACAATCCCAGAGGAACATCGGAACCAAATACACAAGCCAATACAGCACGAAATACTCCCCCATCTCAGGATAAGAGTGTGAGAACGTATTATTATAGGTATACTCAACTTGATTGCCCCAAACACCCCAAACCCCACTGCAAAAATTCAAACTCTTGTAGGTTTTCACCCTGAACTTTTTTCCCCTTGTTTTATCCCTCACCCCCACCCCCGTTTCCTTTTGTCACGTGACTAGAGGCTGGAACTAGTTGAGTAACGAGATTAGTGGCAACTGTGCCAGCGGCCGGTTGCAAGTGCCGGCGCAATTTCCTGGGCTTAAGCTCTCAGTGGCCAGTATTAGACGAACTATTTCACTCCAGAACGAGTGTTTTTGAGATTTGATACCATCGTTACAATGAGAAGATGAATTGCCAGTAGTTAGAAGAGAGAGGAATTAATTCCTGCAGTCGCTGTCATCACAAATTCAATTCAGGTCTCGATGAAATACTTGTCCCAAAGAGGAGATGTTTGGATGGTACTCCAGGAATTTGAGGCCATCATAATCGTAGTTCATTTATTCACTGAGTGGCTAATGAAATTTTGCGAGCTCCAACAAGTATTTTGGATGTTGTTCATATATTGAAAATGGGAGAGGTCGAATTAAACAGTGAATTCCTAGAAATATTTTATTAGAGAGCCAATTGGAAAGATATTTTTATTTTTCAGCAATCGTGGGTATTTAATTACATTGAGAAAATTCAAATTAATATTTGTAAAGGATATTTATTAAAACGATTGCACTTTTAAAATAAGATTAATTTCAGGAAGGAGCAATCGATTATTAGAAAATATTTTAGAGAATTTTCTTTATAATTCTGTGAAATAAATATATTGTTACTTATTGCAGATTACCTTATTTGAATTAGTAATTAAATTCTTAAAAGTGTTTTTCGTCGATTTTTCTAATTAGCATAAATATAATATGTATAGGTTAATTATATCTAATATGCAATTCTTATTTTTAAGATTTTTTTTTATAATTCTGTGAAATGAAAATATTGTTACTAATTGCAGATTACTTTGTTTGTATTAGTATTTAATTTCTTAAAAATTCTTTCTCGTTGATTTTTTGAATTAATATAAATATAATATGTATAAGATAATTATATCCATAACATATAGATATTTAATGTATATACTTTTATTATTTTACTAAAAATTCAAGCATTTTTGATCATTTTATATTAAAATTAAAAAATTAATTTTTAACGTATTTACATTTGCATGTTTATAGAACATGTACATTTTTAAGAAGGCGATGAAATATAGTTATTCATATAAATAATTCCAAACTGGATTAAAATATAAGAAAATTTCTACATAAAAATTTGTATAAATTTTTTTTTGACTTTAATTACATTCAAGAATAAAAATTTGAAGCTTCTATTGTTAATCTGAAAAAAATAATTGCACAACTGAGTTTCCAAATAAACTGCAAAACATTTCTATTAAATAAAGAATTAATGTCTTGGTTTATTAATTTAGTCCTAATATTCCTTTTTAAATAGCACAAATGTTAGCATAAGTAGCAAACCAACTATACCAATTACTTATAACCAGATATTTTTATAACTTTTCAAATAGAAAAAGTAATTACTGTGTATATTAACTTCTATGTTGAAGATTCCAAACCCTCTTCCCCTTCCATACATTACATTCTGATTAGAAATTCACAATTGTTCTCCCCAGAACAAGTACGGTGGTTTCTTATTCAGCATATAAACTATGGCAATGAATCAAAAAATGAGGTATCTTTCTTCTACAGGGCAATCCTTCAGCAGCTTGGGAAGGCAACTTCCAAACCCAATCGAATCCTTCTTCCTAGAATCAATGCCAAGAAATCCATTTTCACAATGCCATTTTTTTTAAAATTAATTACATTCAAGAATGAAAACTTGAAGTTGCTGATATTATTTCGAAAAAAAATAATAATAATAATAATTGCATATCTCTCTTTCGAAATAAGCTGAAAAAAATTCCTAATAAATAAAGAATTAATTGGTTTATCAATTTAGTTATTTGATTTATTATTTCTCCGTGGGTTATTAATTTAGTCCTCATATTCCTTGTTTTAAAACAATACAAATAATAGAATAAATAGAAACCAATCATATCAATTACTTACAACCAGGTATTTTTAAAGATTTTCAAATAGAAAAAAGTAATTACTGTGTGTATTAGCTTCTTTGTTGAAGATTTCAAACCATCTTCCCCTTCCATACTGATACCATACCATACTTCCATTCTGATTAGAAATTCACAATTGTTCCCCCCAGAACAATTACGGGTGTTTCTTATTCAGCATATAAACTATAGCAATGAATAAAAAAATGAGATATTTTTTGTTCTACAAGGCAATCCTTCACCAACTTTGTGTGCAAGTTCCAAGCCCCATCGAATCCTTCTTCCGAGAATCAATGCCAAGAAATCGTCTGCAGAAGCACATCACGTAGAATGAGGGAATGTTCTTATGAAGCAGTTCTGCTCTCCGTCCATTTCCTGTTTTGGTTTATTAATTTAGTCATCATATTCCTTGTTTTAAAACAGTGCAAATATAGAACCTATGAACAACCTAACCATATCAATTACTTATAATAAGGTATTTTTATAACTTTTCAAACAGAAAAAGTGATTACTGTGTGTGTTGAAGATTCCAAATCCCCTTCCCCTTCCACACAATTCATTCTGATTAGAAATGCACAATTGTTCCCCCTCCAGAACAATTACGGTGGTTTCTTATTCAGCATATAAACTATGGCAATGAATCAAAAAATGAGGCATTTTTTGTTCTACAGGGCAATCTTTCAGCAACTTCCAAGCCCCATCGAATCCTTCTTCCGAGAATCAATGCCAAGAAATCGTCTGCCGAAGCACATCACGTAGAATGAGGGAATGTTCTTATGAAGCAGTTCCACTCCCCGTCCATTTCCTGTTTCTGGCCCCAAATCCCCCAGCGCCATCGCTGCCACCATTTAATCACCCTCCCACTAATCCCTATTTGTTTGCCCTTGTGCTTGCCTTTTTCTTTTTCCCTTCACACGTATTATCTTGCGGCCATTCCAACCTCTAATACTATATCAATAACATAAAAAGAAGGGCCCACTCTTCAACTCTCGAGGCTTAGAGGTAGGGCGGAATTATTTCACACAGTACATCACAGAGGGAAGCTAAAACCCCTTTTTCTATTATTTATTGGCATATGAAGTTATTTACTTTGCTTTTGCTTTTCCTCCCCTTCTACGTTTAATGCTTTTTGTTTTTTGCTTCAACTTTTGCGAAGGAAAGGATTTTGGATTTAATGGGTTTTCATAAGCGTGTTGGGATTTATTGCCTGTAGTAGAAATTCAGAAGATTTGTTGGCTCTAGTAAAGTATTTTTTTGTTTCAAATTTAAATTAAATACTTAATGCAACGCTATACTTACTACATTCTTCTAGTTTTTATTTATTTTCTTAAAGGATTCGTTGTTGTGTTGCATTTTGTTTTAGAGAATGTTTTATAGTTTTAATATTAAATCTAAATTAGTATGATTTATGACTAAAGTTATTGGTTGAAATAATTTTTTTGTGTGGAAAAAAAAAATCTTTTTTATTATAAAGTTTTATGACGTTGAGGAATTTTATTATAACGATAAATTATATTATTGCGTTACAGACAGTTATTAATGCGTTTTCTTTAAGACAGTTTGTTCTTGATATTTTCAAAAACATTTTTTCCTTTTTTTTACATTAAATGCAAGAATATAAGAATTAAGTTTTATAACTTTACAAACTATTTCGTCAATTTAATACAATTTCTAATAATAAAATATATCAAAAATGCACATTAAAAATATATTAATGAGAATTAAACCCGACTCACAGTGGCCTGATGAGCAGTTAGCTAGCGCTCTGATTTTTGGTACCACAGGCATCAGGGTCGAATCCTGGCTGTGGCATAGATGTTTGTGAGTAGTTCGGAATCCATGTTAACCTGTAGGTTTCAGTCTAATTAGCCTAAAGTGTGCAAAAAATGACCGTAGAGCGACAAACCAAACCCGATTCGTGATTCAGTGGCAATGTGCGCAGCTGGTGAGTATTGGGACTAAGGTTTAATTCGCTGGGGTTTAGTTGTAGACACTGTTTCAAAAACGTGATTAGACACAATGGCGTTTGGAATTTTCAGCATCTTGCTTCGTTAGACGGACTACCCGATATGAATTTTTCAAATTTTCTCCCATACGATCGCACAGGTAGTTTCCCTCTAAAAGTTCTCCCTGCCTTCCTTCTTCAGCGACCTGGAGCTAAGTCACACTTTTACCTACTGGTGTTTCATCACAATGTAAGCTCCCCCTGCTTTCCCTCCTTCCATAAGAACACAGGGGTTCATGGATTTTGTCTAGATGTTACTGTAGACCAAATGGGATAAGTAACAACAACGTGAGAATTAATGGAGAATAAGAAAATAAATGCGGCACTCTATAGAAATAATATTAAATTGTTGAAATTTCTCATTTTATGTACATTGTTGAAATTTCTCATTTCAATAAATCTTTTATGCTGTGTTTTAAATTTATAAATAAATATTTTAATAAATATTATATTTTATGCATCCTGACGGTGTCATGGATGCTTGTGAGTGGTTCTGAATCCACGTTAAACTGTAGATCCTGCTTTAATTAGCCTAAAGTGGGCACGAAATGACCGTGAGCGACAAACATGACCTTCTAGACGGAATAACTTGCTATTTACTTACTCACTAAATAATTTAAACAATAGTAGTAAGAGAATTGTGATTAAAATGACTGAAAATTACTTCCGAGACTAGAGCCAGAAGAATCTTATAAACTAACTCGTTGAATCGCTCATCTGGTAAAACTCAGTTTGGAGCCTGGTAAACAAGCCTGACCGAAAATTACTCCAGCAGTGAGAAAGATAGTTGGTTACAAATTGGAAAGTTGCTCTTCTAGAAGTAGGAGAAAAAGAGCTAATTATTTCTTATAAGTGTGTTCCTTCTGAATTATATCAAACTGTATGTGGTGTAGTAGATTTTCAACAGCACATAATGGTAATAATGGATATTCTACATATTTGCGAATTGGCATTAGAGATAATACTTTCGGATTACTTCTATAATTATTATTTTGAATTGAAAACTGTTTAATTTTTTTTATATATTGTAAAGCTTTAACATAGGGGCCTGATAGCCGAGTGACTAGCTCTGTAGCCTCGGAAAACCCAGGTTTTGGTTTCCGTGGTGTGGATGTTTATTAATGGTTTGGAATCCATGTTAACCTGTGTTTCGGTCTAATATGTTTGTTGGGCTTAGGACTGACAACCCCATAACGTAAAAAAGAAGAAAACATTTCCTGTTTCGAAATCTACTAGTAGGCAGACGGCCTTGGCCTATCATGGGGCTATTGTGCCAATGAAGAAGAAAAAGAAAAATTTAAAGTCAATTCCTACTTTTTTTCCACTATATTGCAGAAAGTCCTTCATTAATAATTTTCATTCATTTTTTTAAGTTCATCTGGCACCATCTATTGGTAGATATATTCAACTTAAATATGAAAAAACTAAAATGAATTAATTAAATTTAATTATTGAATTAATATTTGACGAAACTGTATTAACATCCAGTGTCATCCACTACAAGTTAAAAAAAATGTATTTGAACTTGAGTGGATGAATATAAAGTATTTTATGAACGATTGAAAATTTGGCCAAGATATATATAGGGAGAGTGTGAGCTAATAAAAGGAATTGAAAAAGAAGAAGAGAAGATCACGTTAGCAATTTTGCATCTACAATGCATCGTTAAAAATATGAAATCTATATCATGTTTTTCTCACCAAATAATAACAAAGCATAAATCATATGAGTATGTAATCATGAATGATAGCCCCATGCATCGAAACCTTATGATGAATTTTTGAATCTCCGTGCATGCTCGTACACTTTGACGGCTTTTAAAAGCGCAATCTTAATGACCTGTTACTCAAACAAGAACCGCCTTCTGCAACACCGCTTAGATGGACGAAAAATGATCTCGTGTTAACACTTAATTAACACTGAAAACCGGCCCAGGTTGCCCTCCCTCCCTACATCCTACCACCCTACACCCCATTTAAGAACCCGTTACAATATCCCATACATGTTCCATTCTTTTCATTATACTTTAACGACGTATGCAAAGTCGTGTGCCTGCTTTATTTATTGCTGCTTCGTTCCGAAAACGTTGTACAGTAAGTACAATGGCAAAAAAATAAATAAAAGTTGGCTGAATAGCTGGTAGGGCGAGTCCAGAGTGGCTGGAAGAGGTGGAACGTGAAGTATTGCCCCTGTCCGGATGGGCGCGCTTCCTGCTGCACAGGTGATGCATAGGGGGCAGGTTCCCTTCCACTGTTAGGCTCCCAGATACGAAGCAGTTTCTCTTGACGGCAATTTGCCTACAAAGTGCCACAACGAATGGACAATCTAAAATGGTTGTTTGGGCTGGGTGTTATCTCCCCGGGCGTTCCCTCTACTGGATTCTGGGGAGATTGCATTCGGATCCGTATGGATGGATGGATGCTGCGGATGCGAGTAGTTTTCGTTATTTTTACGATAAGAAAACTACTCGCTATGCTTTTGCTTGGTGCCGTTTTAAACGAGGCTCGTAAATATGCGTTGATACATAAAATAATTCGCCTAAGCGCAATCATGGAGGGGGGGATAGAATAAAATGAGCCCCGGGAACTGTATTTGCCCGGGTAACTCAATGGGGAAAACTTTTGTGCTTTTTACGATGGGACATTATTTATCAAACCCATATTGATATTATCATGTAAAAAAAGCTTTTTTTTCTTCTCCCATTCTTCTGTTTAATAGGCTGGAAGTAATATATGATTTATTTTATCAATAATTTAAAAAAAAAAATATGCTTTATTTTAAATTGCTGACTTCAAATAGTTGATGCGTGAGAGACTGAATAAATATATAATAAAAGATGTAAAAATATATTTTATAAAAGATGTAAAAATTATTTATCACTAAAATTATAGAATGACAAATGTGCGAATTTGGATTTATAGATGATATCTAAAAATTTAAATTCCAAATAAATTGTTATCATCAATATTAATTATTGAAACTAAATATTCTTATAACAGGCGTCTAATGGCCAAGTGGCTACCGCTCTGGTTCTTGGTACCACAGGTTTCAGGTTCCATGCCATGGATATTTATAGTGGTTCGGAATCCACTTTAAGCCGTAGGTGCCGATCTAACATGATTATTGACCTTAGGTTTGACAACCGTACAACGTAGAAATAGAAGAAAATAATTCCTGTTTCGAAATCTACTAGTAGGCAGATGATCTTGGCCTATCATGGAGCTATTGCGCCAATAAAGAAGAAGATGATGATGATGAGAAGAACACGTTAACAATTTTGCATCAACAATGCATCGTTAAAGATATCAAATCTATACCATGTTTTTCTCAGCAAATAATAACAAAGCATAAATCACGAGTATATAATCATGAGTTATAGCAGCCCGCATCGAAACCTTATGATGAATTTTTAAATCGCCGTGCGTGCTCGTACACTTTGACGGCTTTTAAAAGCGCAATCTTAATGACCTGTTACTCAAACAAGAACCGCCTTCTGCAACACCGCTTAGATGGACGAAAAATGATCTCGTGTTAACACTTAATTAACACTGAAAACCGGCCCAGGTTGCCCTCCCTCCCTACATCCTACCACCCTACACCCCATTTAAGAACCCGTTACAATATCCCATACATGTTCCATTCTTTTCATTATACTTTAACGACGTATGCAAAGTCGTGTGCCTGCTTTATTTATTGCTGCTTCGTTCCGAAAACGTTGTACAGTAAGTACAATGGCAAAAAAATAAATAAAAGTTGGCTGAATAGCTGGTAGGGCGAGTCCAGAGTGGCTGGAAGAGGTGGAACGTGAAGTATTGCCCCTGTCCGGATGGGCGCGCTTCCTGCTGCACAGGTGATGCATAGGGGCCAGGTTCCCTTCCACTGTTTAGGCTCCCAGATAGGAAGCAGTTTCTCTTGACGGCAATTTGCCTACAAAGTGCCACGACAAATGGGCAATCTAAAATGGTTGTTTGGGCTGGGTGTTATCTCCCCGGGCGTTCCCTCTACTGGATTCTGGGGAGATTGCATTCGGATCCGTATGGATGGATGGATGGATGCTGCGGATGCGAGTAGTTTTCGTTATTTTTACGATAAGAAAACTACTCGCTATGCTTTTGCTTGGTGCCGCTTTAAACGAGGCTCGTAAATATGCGTTGATACATAAAATAATTCGCCTAAGCGCAATCATGGAGGAGGGGGAGAATAAAATGATGCCCCGGGAACTGTATTTGCCTGGGTAACTCAATGTGGAAAACTTTTGTGCTTTTTACGATGGGAAATTATTTATTAAACCCGTATTGATATTATCATGTAAAACATGTTTTTGTTTACCTCATTCTTCTGTTTAATAGGGGGAAGTAATATATGATTTATTTTATCAGTGATCTTTTTTTTTTAAATATGATTTCTTTTATATAGCATACTTCATATAGTTGACTGTGTAACAGACTAAATAAATATATTTTATAAAAAATGCAAAAATTATTTATCGCTAAAATTATATAGTAACAAATAAGTACTTTGAATTTATAGATGTTTTCTAAACATTTAAATTCCCAAAGGTATGTTATCTTTATTATTAATTATTGAAAGCAAGTACTTTCATAACAGGGACCTAATGGCCGAGTGGCTAGTGCTTTGGAGCTCGGTACCACAGGTTCTGGGTACGAGTTCTGGCTGTGACATGGATATTTTATAGTAGTTCGGAATCCACTTTGAATCGTAGGTACCGTCTAATAGAATTGTTGGGCTTAGGGCTGGCAACCCTACAACGTAAAAAAAAATGAAAAAAAAAAAACATTTCCAGTTTCGAAATCTACTAGTAGATAGAAGGCCTTGTCCTATCATGGGGCTATTGTGAAAATGAAGAAGAATAAAAAGAAAATATTAACACTTTAACAATTTCGCATCTACAATGCATCGCTAAAAATTTCAAGTCTATACTAAGTTTTTCTCACCAAATAATAACAGAGCATAATTCATGAGTATATAATCATGAGCTATAGCACCACGCATCGAAACCTTATGATGAATTTTTAAATCGCAGTGCGTGCTCGTACACTTTGACGGCTTTTAAAACCACGATCTTAATGACCTGTTACTCAAACAAGAACCGCCTTCTGTAACGCCGCTGAGTTGGACGAAAAATGATCTCGTGTTAACACTTAATTAACACTGAAAACCAGCGCCAGGTGCCCTCCCCCTACACCCTACACCCCCATTTAAGAACCCGTTACAATATCCCATACATGTTTCATTCTTTTCATTATACTTTAACGCCGTATGCAAAGTCGTGTACTCGCTTTATTTATTGCTGCTTCGTTCGGAAAACGTTGTACGGTAAGTACAATGGCAAAAAAATAAATAAAAGTTGGCTGAATAGCTGGTAGGGCGAGTCCAGAGTGGCTGGAAGGGGTGGAACGTGAAGTATTGCCCCTGTCCGGATGGGCGCGCTTCCTGCTGCACAGGTGATACATAGTGTCCAGGTTTCCTTCCACTGTTTAGGCTCCCAGATAGGAAGCAGTTTCTCTTGACGGCAGTTTGCCTACAAAGTGCCACGAGAAATGGGCAATCTAAAATGGTTGTTTGGGCTGGGTGTTATCTCCCCGGGCGTTCCCTCTACTGGATTCTGGGGAGATTGCATTCGGATCCGTTGGATGGATGGATGCTGCGGATGCGAGTAGTTTTCGTTATTTTTACGATAAGAAAACTACTCGCTATGCTTTTGCTTGGTGCCGCTTTAAACGAGGCTCGTAAATATGCGTTGATACATAAAATAATGAAGGGGGGGAGAAATAAAATGTGCCCCGGGAATTGTATTTGCCCGGGTAACTCAATGGTGGAAAACTTTTGTGCTTTTTATGATGGGAAATTATTTATCAAACCCATATTGATATTATCATGTAAAACATGCTTTTTTTAACCCCATTCTTTTGTTTAATAGAGTGGAAGTAATATATGATTTATTTTATCAGAGATTTTTTTTAAAAATATATACTTTCCTTTCCTTATTATTCAAATGATTGTGAAATAGACTGAACAAACATATTTTATAAAAGATGTAAAAATTATTTATCGCTTAAATTATAGCGTGGGTTATTTTGAATTTATAGATAATATCTAAACATGTAAATTCTCAAATCATCATTATTAATTATTGAAAACAATTTGTTTTGTGACATGGGCCTAATGGCCGAGTGGCAAACGCTTTAGCGCTTCTTACCACATGTTTTGGGTTCGAGTCCTGGCGTTGCCATGAATGTTTATAGTGGTTAATAGGATCGTAGAGTGGAGGTAGTGTTACTCGTGTCCGTAACATATCTTCAAGCTATCTTCAAGCGCCCTGGGTAGTGCTAAATGAGTAACGCCAGTGCAGCCCTTGATTGTGTCATAAGGATAACTGTCAAAGTATTTGCCAGTTGTATTAGAAAAAAAAGTATCTTTGTAACGTATTTTAAAATAAATAAAATTGTTAGCTTCGTTTGAATTACTGGTATTAATTTTTTACTTATTAACCTTACAAAGAAATTCAGTATAATCCAAAACAATTAATTAAAAATTTATTAAAAGCTATAATTAATTTTCGTAAATTATTCTTTATAAAATATTTATTTAGTAAAAATATATTTATTTCCATTATTGTTCATTAAATTTAAATGCCGAAAAATATTTTAAAAAATGGTGGGATTTTTTTAATATAAAAATTGTTGTTGAATCATAATTACTTTCAGAATAGTTTTAAAGGCTGTATTTCATTAAAAAATTTGAATTATAGTCGTTGAAATAATTAACTTTTGGAAATTGTTTTATTCTAATTTTTGTTAAATATCTTTTCTTAAAAAGTTACATTATAAACTTTTATAGTTCATTAAATTTATATTATTACGATCTTCTATTTTGAAGAAAAACAGTTGTTTTTTAAACACACACACACACATATATATATAAACATTATATAAAGCATATTGATTTTTAGTTCTCAAATGTAAAGTGCAATTTAAATGCAAACGAAATATTTTGTTTTTGAGACCTTTTATGACCTTCTGAGACCATTTTATATAAATATTTTAAACCGATATATAAATATTTTACGAGTCTTTAACTCAGTATATTTCATACAATTAAAATTAGCAAAAACCGCTTAAGAAGACATAGATTAAGTTTATTTAATCACAGAATAAAAGAAACCATTGTAAAAAGCAGCAAGTGAAGAATTTAATTTCAAACAACGTTCATTTATTCAATTTTTAATACTTCTCTTAATCTTTCAATTTTCCAATAAAACTAACAGACAATAATATCTATCTACAGATAGAATTTAAAGATCATAAAAAGTGATACTCTTTGCTATAACTATTTATTGTTATAGCAAAGAGTATTATTTATCATTTCTATAACTTACCGCTTATTTATGATTGTAACGAATACATCCCACAGATCATAAAAAGAACATTGTATTTTCTACTTTACAATTTTTTACCTCACTTGCTACATAACAAGGCCACACACTATTTTTTATTTCTTATTGAAGTACATATAGGCAATATATCTCCTTCAGTGGTAAGAAAATATTTCGAGACTGAGTTCTTTGGATGATCAAATAAAATCTAATGTGAGTGTACTGTTACCATGCACAGAAGTATCACAAAAAATAAAACGGCAACAAAAAAAGGAATTCTGTTGATAAAAACCAGGAAGGAAAATTGAATCGTATTCGTTTTAGTGACTCAAAACATCCCTTAAAATAAGTGTTAGAGAGCGGAACGGTAAAAGGCATAAATCTTGTAACTTCCGTTCGAACATAAAGGGAAAAGACATAAAGTTACATTGCTGAGGTTTGGGAAGGCAGCCAAAGCGATTCGAAAAGAAGAATATTTCAGATCCCAATCCTTCTTTGAAGTGATAGCAACAATCGGGGAGGTGTAATTTCTTACAGCTGGAGAACCTTTGGAAAGGGGGATGGAGGTGGGGAGCAACAATTTGCCCCCTCAAAAAAAATAAAAAAATAAAGGTGTAAGTTTTTCTCTTCCAGGTTGTTATTCCTCCCCTCATAGAATCACAACGAGTAAGACAGCCATTGGAAACTACAATACCAGAAGAAGCGGAAAAATTTATCGTTTTCTTAGCATTGCGCCATTTGGTTCTGCAGTTAGGCCATCCTGATGGGGGGACATAGGTGGGTGGAGGGAACTCCAGTTATAGGGGGTGCCCTATAATATCCAAAGACAGTCAAGGAACAGCTTGCATGCTCCATAGATCTTTTCCTCTTCTGTAAGTGTTCATGGCACGGGCGGAAGGCAAGTGGTCATTGATTCGGAGTTGTCCTTCCATCCGACCGCAAAGCAGTCTGCGAGCAATTTTGAGGGCAAATGCCGTAAAAGCAGAAGAAGATTTTTTTTTCCGCGCGTTTCACCGTAATATCCGTCATAACGCGTCTTTGCAGATATCGAAAAGGAAAGGAAATTGAATCCTGTTGGACAATATTTGCCTGGGATGCTTATGTCAAGCGTGATGCAATAGATTTCGCTGCGAGCAATGTTTTGTGACGTTGCGTATTTCTTTTTTATTGCCCCCTCCATGAAATGTGTTGAAAACGATTTGAATAAGCTAATGTGTGGAAGATAAAGATTTATTTTCATAAATCATAGGTGTCAAATAAAAATCTTTGCCATTGTTTTAATGCAAGAATAACAATATTTTAGTAGTGGAAGGCTGTGGAAACAACTTAATAAAAATTATACAAATAAATATACATTGTTAACGATAATTTTTTAAGAAAACAATTTAATAAGAAAAATATACAAATAAATAAACATTATTAACAATAATTTTTTATGAAAGCAGGCTGTGTAAACAATTTAATAAAAAATATATAAATAATTATATATTGTTAACGATAATTTTTTTATGAAAACAATTTAATAAGAAAAAATATACAAATAGATATACATTATTAACAATAATTTTTTATGAAAGCAGGCTGCGAAAACAATTTAATAAGAAAAAAATATATGTTATTAACGATAATTTTTATGAAAATAGACTGTGAAAACAATTTAGTAAAAAATTTACAAATAAATATACATTAATAACGATAATTTGTATTGCCTATGACCTTATTATTTTTAATAAATTGAATCGCACCTGACATAAATATACGTATTTCCATTTACAACAATTTTTAAAGCAATTATTTTTTTACAATTGCTTTATTAACATTTACTTTAATTTACTTAACTTGTTTAGTAATAAATATTTTTATGCATAAGGCCTTCTTAAGCCTTTGCCTAATACAATTCAAATAATTAAACTAACTACCATGTTTTACATTTTTATTATAATGTTTTCTAAGTTTGCTATTGGAGCCTGATGGCCGAATGACTAGTGCTCTGGAGCTTGGTGCCAGGTTTCGGGTTCGAGTTTCGGTGGTGCTATAGTGTTTGTAGTGGTTCGGAATCTACTTTAAACCGTCGGTCCCTGTCTAATATGATCGTAGAGCGTTGTGGAGGTAATGTTACTCATGTCCGTAGCATATCTTTTAACTACACATGCCCCCAGGGTAATGATAAATGAGTAACAACGGTGCAACCCTTGCTTATGGCATAAAGATAACTGTTTCAGTATTGCCAGCTGCATTAGGAAAACATAAATAAAGTAATGTTTTCTAAGCTTGTTATTTACTGAAGACCTTTTTTAATTTATTTGACATTCAAATTTAATACAATATGTTATTTAAAACAACAATATTTTGTTATGTTTTAAACAAAATATTATTGCTTATATCTTAACGTCATATTTAAAAGAGAAATAAAAATTATAAATTTAAATATCAAAAAATAAAATTGTTTATTTCATTTTTTCTATCTAGATAATTTTATGATGGCAGCGTATTTATTTACATGCATGTTATCTGTTTTTATTTTAGGATTAATTTAAATAATTTATTACCATAAAAACTATAGTACGTGAAAGTTTCTTACATATATATTTCTTTTATTACATATATTTTCTTACATCTTATATACTCAAGTTATATGTAACTAGTTTAAACACTTTTAAGGCAAGTTTTAATCATAAGCCTACACTTCTGAGCTTAATCACCCAGAGATCCTCCAACCTCTCGAGACGCAGACGTAAACCGAGCAGTTTTATTATTCTCCCAGAACCATCTCTCCGGGTTTGCGTTCAGGAGATGACATAGTCCAGATGCTGATCATATTTCCCGGCCCTCGCACTGGTATCTCTAATTCCAACAGAATGCCAGGTAAGCCCCGGGAGCCATAAAAGAGCCTGCAAGTCGCTCTGATTCGCTCGTAAAGTAGTCGTTTCTGAATGAGTCGTAAAACGGTCTCGATCTCTTCGGACCTATGAAGTCTTGCTCGCGAGTGATTATCAGAAAAAGAGTGCCACAATAGAGGGAGGTCGTAATCCACCGCGGCTGGGTTTGAAGGGTGGGACTTTTATCTGTCTTAAAAGTACACACATGAAAACAGATGCAAAGAAAGATAAGGGTGTGTTTTTTTGTCTATTAAAAATAAAACAAAACTAAGAAGTTCAATTCAAACACAGGATAAGATTTAAGATATTTTATGATGATCATTATTTCATTCATTGAAAAAACAAACTTCAACCTTCTAATAATAATTAATAAAGTGGTGTGTTTCAGAAATATTAGTGACCATTTTAAAATAATATCTTTTTAATTTTTTTGTTTACCACAGTTACCGAGTTCGAGTCCCGTCGGTGTCATCGATAGTTCGGAATCCACTTTACACTGTAGTTCTCGGTCTAATATGTCTGTAGAGAGTTGGGCGTCACGCTGATAGCCTTACCCCGTAAATAGAATAACATCTCCTGTCTCGAAATCTGCCAGTACGCAGACCGTCTTGGCCCACCACAGGGCTAGTGGGCCACTCATGATGATGATGATGATGATGATGATGATGATGATGATGAAGCTTGTTATTATATTTTTATTTACTGAAGACATTTTTTTTCAATTTATTATTTGACATTCAAATTTTAAAACAACGTATTTTTTAAAACAATATTACTTGGATTAAAACATATCAAATTTAAAACAAAAATATAAATTTAAATATCAAAAAATATAAGTTTATTTAATTTCATTTCTTTAATCTAGATAATTTTATGATGGCAGCGTATTCGCTTACATACATACTATCTTAATGTTCTTATTTTAAAAAATGATTCATTTAATTTATTTTCCATGTATTAAACTATTGTAGGTGAAACTTTCTTACATATTCCAAGTTAAAATGTAACTAGTTTAAGCACGGCCGTGGTAAGTTTTAATCATAAGCCTGCAATTCTGAACTTAATCACCCAGAGATGCTCCAACCTCTCGAGACGCAGACGTAAACCGAGCAGTTTTATTATTCGCCCAGAACCATCTCTCCCGGTTTTCGTTCGGGAGATGACATGGTCCAGATGCTGATCCTATTTCCCTGACCTCGCACTGGTATCTCTAATTCCAGCAGAATGCCAGGTAAGCCCCGGGAGTCATAAAAGAGCCTGCAAGTCGCCCTGATTCGCTCGTAAAGTAGTCGTTTCTGAATGAGTCGTAAAACGGTCTCGATCTCTTCGGACCTATGAAGTCTTGCTCGCGAGTGATTATCGGAAAAAGAGTGCCACAATAGAGGAACGGTCGTAATCCACCGCGGCTGGGTTTGAAGGGTGAAACTTTTATCTGTCTTAAAAGTACACACATGAAAACAGATGCAGCAAAAGATAAGGGTTTCTTTTTTTCATGTCTATCAAAACAAAACAAAATTAAGATGCTCAATCCAATCCTATTATAAGATTTAATTTTATGAGGAAAAACTTTTGATGACCATTATTACATGCATTGAAAAAAATTCAACCTTCCATTAATATTTAATAAAATGGTGTATTTCAAAAATATTAGTGAACATTTTAAAATAATATCTTTTTAATTTTTTTGTTTACCTCAGTTGCCACAGGTATTATCACGCCCAATACCACAGGTTTCGAGTTCGAGTCTTGGTGGGGCCATGGATGTTTGTAGTAGTTTGGAATCTTATTTAAACCGTAATTCCCGGTCTAATATGTCTGTAGAGCGTTGGGCGTTGGGTTGACAACCACACGCTGAAAAAGAATAACATCTCCTATCTCGAAATTTGCCAGTAGGCAGACGGCTGTAGCCACCAAGGGACTGTTGCGCCACTGATGAAGATGCTGAGGAATCTTGATATATTTTTATTTACAGGAGAGCTTTGTTTTAAATTTGTTATTTGACATTCAAATTTAAAACATGTCATTTAAAACAAGAATATTTAGTTTAAAGCATATCATATTTAAAACAAAATTAAAAATATAAATTTAATTATCAAAAAATATAATTGTTTATTCCATTTCTTCTATCTAGATAATTTTATGACTGCAGCTGATTTGTTTACATACATATTACCTGTATTTACTTTAAAAAAGGATTAATTTAATTTATTTACCATAAACTAAGCTAATGTAAGTGAAACTTTCTTACATATTCCAAGTTAAAAGTAACTAGTTTAAGCACTTTCACGGTAAGTTTTAATCATAAGCCTACACTTCTGAACTTAATCACCCAGAGATGCTCCAACCTCTCGAGACGCAGACGTATACCGAGCAGTTTTATTATTCACCCAGAACCATCTCTCCCGGTTTGCGTTCAGGAGATAACATGGTCCAGATGCTGATCATATTTCCCAGACCTCGCACTGGTATCTCTAATTCCAGCAGAATGCCAGGTAAGCCCCGGGAGTCATAAAAGAGCCTGCAAGTCGCTCTGATTCACTCGTAAAGTATTCGTTTCTGAATGAGTCGTAAAACGGTCTCGATCTCTTCGGACCTATGAAGTCTTGCTCGCGAGCGATTATCGGAAAAAAAGAGTGCCACAATAGAGGAAAGGTCGTAATCCACCACGGCTGGGTTCGAAGGGTGGTACTTTTATCTATCTTAAAAGTACACACATGAAAACAGATGCAGCAAAAGATAAGGTTTTTTTACTTTTTTGTCTATCAAAATAAAACAAAATCAAAAGTTCAGTTCAAACCTAGGAAAAGGTTTAAGATATTTTATGATGGTCTTTATATTATGCATTGAAAAAGCTTTATCTTCAACCTTCCAATATATTTAATAAAGTAGTATATTTTAAGAATTATAGTCATCATTTTAAAATATTATCTTTTTATTATTTTATTGTTTAGAATAACATTATTACTGTTAATACTTGACCTGATCACTTCCAACGATTCTGCATAGGCATTTGCAACTCCAATTATACAAGCATTAAGGAAAATGAAAATATCTCCTGCCTCGAAATCTGTCAGTAGGTAGACAGCCTTAGACCACAATGGGGCTGTTGCGCCACTGATGATGATGATTATTATGTAATTTTAACTCTTTACATATTTAATTATAATTTTTCAGTTCTTTTGTAAAAACTTTTATTGCATTTTAGTTTTCCACGTCGAATAAATGTTCATTTTACTTTCATGTGAAGTTTACTTCATTAAAAACCACTTAAAATTATTTAAAACGTAAGAGTTTTGCACTTTTTCTTTGATCGTAAAAACATTTTACAAAATTAATTTCAAATTATTATTATTATTATTATTGAGTAGAAAATTCTAGTTGAAACCCATAAAACATAATTTTAGGTAAAAAAAAAAACAACAATAAAAATTATTTTAATTAAATTTTGGCATATAAAATAAAGTAAAACTAGATTATTATATTAGCTAGTTGATATACTATTTTTTAAATTTCTTTTAATGTGTTCCAACAAACCAAGTTTTATAGTATCGACTTTTATTTAAAGATTCTTTTATTTTATCCAATGTTGCAAGAACTTGTCTAAAAAAAGACAGCAAATGTAACTATTGAAGAAAAGTCATAAAACAGAAACATTCAATACTAACATTATTTTCCAAACCATCAAGTTTATTTTCAATAACCCTAATCTCGAACAAAAAGCAATTTGACAAACAATGGTCGAAAACAAAAAAGAATTAGATATTCTCACTTATATTTCAGGAGCCGGGAGCTTTCACCTTTTTTCTTTTTTTTTAAACGTATCTTTTTTTTTTTGCGGAATCTCACGTGTCAGTTTTACGTCGTGTGAAAATTGACTTTTTCCCGATATCTTTTTTCCGGAAAATTGTCTCCTGCACGCGTGTCTTATTTAATACCGAGAGCAACCTTGTGAAAGTGAAGGTGGCAACGGAAAGTAATAAAGTTTCTCGACTACGGTTACAGCTAGAGAAACGGAAAATTTTATACGTTCGCAGAAAAAAAAACTATTATGAAACTCAATTCTTCTGTCACCATATCTTTTTTGTTATAGCATCGGAAAATATTTGTCTTTTAATCTTAAAACGTCAACCGGATAATCATGCTGTTATAATTCAACCATTTTGGTAGAGAAGGAATAATTAAATATTATAATCTCTCTCTCTCTCTCTCTCTCTCTCTCTTTATATATATATATATATATATGACCTGAATGACCGAGTAGCTACCGCTCTGGCGCTCGGTACCATAGGTTTCAGGTTCGACTCTCGGTGGTGTCATGGATGTTTGTAGTGGTTCAGAATCCCCTTTAAACTGTAGGTTCCGGTCTTATGACTGTTGAGCGTAGAGCTGACAACCCTACCCGTAAAAAAAAACATTTTCATTCAATTCCTTAGACTATTGGCCCACAAAGGGCTGTCCCAATGATGATATATCTTGTTCAAAGAGCCCAAACATTATGGCCATCGTTCAATAACGAGTTGGCCTTTTATTCATCAGCAGCCCGCCAAGTTCAAATACCATTTTTTAACCAGTTAATGACACCTGATCACATGCCTTTCACGTCATCCAGGCGAGTTTTTAAATATTAATTCATAATGTTTTGGCTTTAGTGTATATATGTTTATTTTTTATTTATATGACGGTCGGTGCATATATCTACCCCGGTTGTGCCATGGATGTTTGTAGTGGTTCCAGATAAATCCCGATCTAGATCCCGAAAAATGACCCACCATGGGGTTTTTTTAATATAAAAATGTGTGTCTTATTTAACCAGCAACCTTCAGAAAGTGAAGGTTGGAATCCTATAATTCATTAATAAATTTAGAATAGTAAAAAAATTTTATACTAAGAAAAAAAGCTAATTAAAATAATTAATCTATTTTTTGTTAAATTCGTAAAGTATTTGTCTTTTCGTTAAAAATCTTTTCTAAATTATAAACTTTTATATTCATTTAATTTATGTTATTACTATTTTCTATTTTGAAGAAAACAATTTTTTTTTTTTTTAACATTGAATTTTAAAATATATATATCGATATAAAGTATTTTGATATTTTCATTTCTCAAATGTAAAGTGCAACTTAAATTCCTGCAATATAGTGAAAAAAAAGTAGGAATTGACTTTTTTTTTTATATTACTTGTTTGTTATAGCATCGGAAATTTTTTGTCTTTTTTTAGCTTAAAATGTCAACCGGATAATTTAATGTGCAAATGATTCGATTTGTCCGAAATTCAGGTGTTGTATATGATGTTCATCTAATGAAGATTTGTTGACAGATATTTTAAGACGGCTGTACTTCAGCACAAATCCTTAATAAGCTGTTCAAATTAATTGTATCCCAGAGAAGCTTAATTGCAATGAGATTGTTAATGATCACGCAGATACAGTTCAACCAATTTGGTAGAGAAGGAATGATTAGATATTATAATCTGTAATTAATAAGCGCAATCATAATACAAATAATTCTTCTTATTCTAGAGCTTTAGTATCATATTTAGACTGCTTATATATATATATATATCATTATCCTTAAAAATGTTACAAATTCTTTTAATATTCTTATAAACAAGGACCTCTGTTCGTTTCAATAGCTACCTCTTGTTTTTTTATCACATTCTTTAGAGAATAACGCTCATATCAAAACTTGGATATTATTATGGAAAACTTGAAATATTTGGAAACTATTTACTAAAAAATATATATACGACAGATAATACAGATACATTTTCTTAGTAAATATTTGGAAATATATTATAAACTAGAAATATTTAATTATGGTAAAGGGTACACTGAAGGCTTGATGGCCGAGTGACTAGAGCTCTGGCTGTCTGTGCACAAGGTTCGATGCCACGATGTTTCTAGTGGTTCAGAATTCACTTTAAGGATTTCCTTTAAGTCTCAGTCTAATATGACTGTTGTGCCTAGGACTGACAAACCTCTCCCTTCAAAAGAAAGCATCTCCTATCTCTAGATCTGCCAGTAGGGCTTCGATAACCTTGGAATTGGGACTTCAACGAAGAAGAAATGGTACACAATTCAGTAAATTATAGTATTTTCACTCGCAAGGTACTTTTGAATAGTGTTATTATTCATTTTCTTCAAAGATTAAAAACTATGATAAATATGAGATTATGATGAATTTAGTTTTGAAAAAACACGCATTAATACCTGTTCATTTTTTTAGAGTTAGGAATGAATATTTTGCATCAATTTAAATAGTTTAGAGCTTAAATTAAGAGCTTCAGTTTGCTGAATTTTAAACATTTAGAACTCTAGTGTCAGTTGTCTATTTTAAAGACATGCAATGTAAAATGTTCTTCGATTTAACTTGATAAAATGAAGATGATTGGGCTTAGTTTTAAAATTTGTTGGAGAGTATGCGTAATAGATTCAAAAAATAACCCCAACTGATTACCTAGATAGAATAAGTTTAAATTTTATATCTCACATTCTGTTCTGGGAATAATATATATTTTTAATTCCAAATTCAGTATAACATTAGTATTTTTTACAATGTGATTAAATATTTTGTATTTCCTTTTTAATACACAATTTCTCTGAATAGATACATTCGAGTAATGTTTTTGACAACAAAATGAGATGGAACTAACATTTTTAATGAAAACAAAATATGGTAGCATATAAGACAATTAATTATCTTCAATAAATTCAATGTGCCATCTTTTATTAAAATATTTAGAATGGTCACTTAACGTAGAAATGATGGTCATCTTTCTTTAGGTATCCCTTGGATCTTTTTTCTTAGGATTTACTTAGACATTTATTTTCTACGGTTTTCATTTTTATAGTGTCATTAAATAAAATAACTTGAAATGAATATTACTGATGAAAAATTGATTTATTTTTGTTGTGAGAAACACAGAAAAAAATAGAAAAGAACTCAGAAAATTCAAATAAAGAAAAATTATAATTATAAAATTTTATTAACTATTATTATTATGAAATTTTTAACAGTGTTACTTTTAAATTTATAGTGTTTAATATTGCAATAATTGGATACTTAAATGTCATTTTTAAGATTAGAAATAATTTGCAAATTTCCAAAATAAAAATTTAGCAAAAAAATAACGGGGAACAAAAAATACACTAAATTGCAGTTAATTAAAGAAATTTTCAATTTATATTGCGAGTAATTAATTTTTTAACTACATAAAATGCGGTATTTTTATACCATTTAATATTTCGAGTTTTAAATTTCTCAGTTATGTTTTAACATTTAAACAAATACTACCTTCATTATTTAAATTCCTTCGATTATAAAATTTTTTATATTAAATATATTATTGTAAATTATATTGTGATTCCATATTGTTACAAAAACATTGATCTATTTTAGTGCGAAAAAGAGTTCTGAATAATGCAGCAAAATACAATATTATTCATTTATTTTAGTTCGTAAAACTAAACGAATGAATGTCGTTTGATCAATAGCAACTGAAAATATGAATTAAATATGAAACCAATTGTACTGTTTTTTTATTGTAAAAAAAAACCCAGTACAATTGGTTTCATATTCGACGAATTTGATTAGTACTGGTAATATTTGTTTAAATGTAAAAATATAAATGAGAGATTTAAAATTCGAAATATAAAAAGCATAATAAATTCAAATTACTTTATAAATAATAATAATAAAGTAATAATAATAATTGTATAATGAATAATGAATACAATGAATAATTGATAATAAGAATAAAGTAATTTGAATTTATTATGCTTTTCATACTTCGAATTTTAAATCTCTCATTTATATTTTTACATTTAAACAAATATTACTAGTACTAATCAAATTCGTGGGATTATAAAATTTTGTATAAGTAATAGAATATCATACATTATATTGTGATTCCATATTGTTACAAAAACATTGAACTAATTTATTATAAAAACGAATTATGAATAATACAGCAAAACACAGTAATATTCATTTTTTTCTGTTTCGTAAAACTAAATGAATGAATGTCGTTTGATTAATAACAACTGAAAGTATGAATTAAATATGAAACCAATTGTACTTGTGCAATAAGAACAAAGTAATCGAGAATTTATTATGCTTTCAGAGTTTTTTAATTATTCATACAAATGACCCAATCTTTCCACAATCAATGGAAATGATTAAATCTTTTCCTAATATATATATTTTTTAAGTTCTTAATGAAATATTAATGGCAGGTTTCATTGAATGTAGGAGTTTAGTGAATGTTTTATATTTCTCCTCGTTTAATTAATAACTTAATTTAAATTACAAATAAAAAGTATTTATGGTCTCTTCGTCGTATTTTTAATAACATAATTCATTAAATATTGATTAATTGTTTTGTGAATGAATTTGCTCAACAGAATTATTAACAGTAATTCATAAAAATGTAAAAAAGGAAAATTTGAAATCAATCTGGAATAAAGAATTATTCATTACATTTGTTGATTAAAAACATTTGATATTTTGGTTAATTCAATTCACTTTACCGAGTTTAAAGCCTTCTTTTAATAATAATAAAAAAAACCCCAGTCTCTTCATATTTTTTATTATTGATGTATCTATTATTTATTTATTTATTTTGCAAAGGTTTTCTGTCTGAATCGTTGTTTAGGGTAACCATTGAACATCGTTTTATCATACTAATTGTTTCTTTTAGAAAAATGTTTTTCATTTAGGAGTTGTTTTTATAAAAAATACTATCATTTTATAATTGTATTATTGATTTATGATTTTAAACCGATCAAATTCATCTGTTAAAAATATTAAAAGCGTATATAAATTCTTATTTCAAATAATGTGTTAATTTTCATACCTCTTGTATGACAAACTTCTTTGGTTAACTACAATAATAGCATATAGTGTGTTTATTTCGAATGCATTGATTTTATTAGGGATAATAAAGTAAGTAAATAAGTAAGTTTTCCATTTTCGTTGAATAATTTGATATTTCTCAATTAAAAGACCTAACTGTCTTAAAACAAAAATTTCAACATTACATGAATAAAGGTTATAAAATCTTCATAAAAAATAATTATAAAATTTAAATAAAATAAAATAAATAAAATTATATATAAAAATATAAAATAAATAAAATTATATAAAAGATTATAAAAATATAAAATTAAATATTTTATAAAATTAAAAAAAAATTATAAAATTGTAAAAAAGTAATATAATTTATAATTATTGTTATTTAATATTTTTATTTTTAATTATTTTTAGAAAGTATTTTTTTTAGCGGTTCTATGAAATACAATATAACAGATCAATAACACCTTATATTTAAATTATCCACATAATTACATACATACATACATAAACATACTTATTTAGTAAAATCATTTATTTCCTTATATCATGCAACTTTTCGGATACCTCTAAATTCTTCGAGGTTGAGAAACACCGGAAATGTGAAAACATACGTTCCATTCTTACCCACACAGATGAAAATCATCGTCCAAAATTTATGCACATCTCATCTCGTCAGAAACGATTCACCATTACGCTCCGTCGCGGCATTTGACTCGGAGAGCCTGGTGGCCATTTCTCTCCGACACCCCCGAAAGCCATCCTCATCCCACAAAAGATCTCCCCAAGACAAAGTACCGACCACCCCTTCCTTTTTGCATACACACATAAATAAGGCGCAAATACCCGTTTTCTTCCTCAGCGACATATTGACCACGGTGAGTGGTGACTCTTTCCGGCAAACTCTTCCTCTAATGTATTCGTACAGAAATCCTTTAAATTCGATTTCTGCGGCATTGAATACCTCCCAGATCGAAGGAAGGGGGGGGGACAAGGAATAAAAAAAGAAGGGAGAAGGTTGCTTTTCCGTCTTTCTGTTGGAGTCTCCCGAGTCGTGGAAATAGATGACCAGTCGAATGGATGGGCGGAATCAGTGCACCAGAAAAGCCCTGGCGCACTCATCGGACTCATCTTTCAAGGATTCGTGGGATTCATGGTCAAAATCGAGGAAGGGACCGATATAAAATGGGGTTTTCGTTGCTGTTGATTTAAGTTATATATATATTTTTGTTTCTTTTGTCCTTGGAGGGTTTTTTGCCAAGCACTTCTCTGTATTATTTCATATATATATATAAAATCCCAAATATATATATATACATAAAAAGTTTTTAAAATATTTATTTTTCAACTTAGTTGAATAAAGAATGAAATTTTTATGTAAATCTTATTGATTTTTTTTTTATGCAATATGTTCCTAAATCTTAAATCGGTGTATTTTTATGTGTAGAACGTATATTTTTATGTGTATAAATAACAATACCGTTAAATATTTTTTTTACATTAATATATAAGATTAAAAAAGAACAAGTATATAAACAATTATATATATATATAAACAATTATACAAATATATAAACAAATACATAAACAATTATATACAAGTATATAAACAAATGCATAAACAATTATACAAATATATAAACAAATACGCAAATAATTATATACGTATATAAACAAATACATAAACAGTTATACAAGTATATAAACAAACACATAAACAGTTATACAAGTATATAAACAAACACATAAATAGTTATACAAGTATATAAACAAATACATAAACAATTATACAAGCAATATCACACATTTAATTAATTACTTTCCATTTCATTGCCTTAATTTATTACATAAAATTTACAGTACAGTTTTATTCTTTCGTGTCTGGCATTTAAAATATTTCACAACTTTTTTAATTAGAAATTATACTTTTATTTAAAAGTTTTCATTTTTTTACTTGTATATGTAATATATTTATAAACTTGTAAATATCAGAGCAGAAATTTTAATAAATATAATATAAAAAGCAGAAATTTTAATAAATATAATATAAAAAGCAGATTTCTTAATTTAAATATAAAAGGCAGGAATTTTAATAAATATAATATAGAAGCAGATTTTTTAATTAAAATATAAAAAGCAGAAATTTTAATAAATACAATATCAAAAGCAGATTTTTTAACTGTAAATATAAGAAACAGATTAATGTATAATTCTTTTTTTCTGGTACAGACACATTAACTTTCTCACTTAATGATATAAAATATCCTAATTAAATGTTTCGTATACCAGCAATAACATCGATGAAAAATCTCTATTCATTAAAAGAAAAAAAGGTTTAAGTGCTTTAATTAATGGGATATTAATCCATAATTAAATATAACAGCATGGTTATAATGCTTAACAAAAACAATGTGTTACAACAAGTCCTTGAAAAAACTGTTTCTATACAATGTCCTAATTATTTCATTTCATTTTTTTTTTCCTTACTCATTGAAGAAAAGCTTGAATCGTAATTACAGCCATTTATTTAAAGTGGCCATCTGTTTTGTTTAATTTAGCTTCGCAAATTGACGATTAAACATCCATAGATTCATTTAATAAAAGCATATAGAGATACTCATAAAAACAATTTTAACGGCTTTACATTTAGCGTAATAACCCTCATTCTATTCAAATATATTACATGTACTTAAAAAAACAATCATAATTCACTTTATTTGTAATATTGAAAAAGTGAAAATATTAAAAAAGAAATATCTTGATTTGTGTTTTTTAAATGACTGTTTAAACCGTTACGTAAAAAAAAAAAGGTCAAACGGCTAGAAGAATGAATGGGTTTTTAATGTTAATGGTTTAAATGTTATAGTGGATCAGTGATATTAAAATAAATCTTTATATCATCTTGAACTAAATAAATGGTGATTAAATTCATAATACAAGCTAAGGTACGCATCGTTACAAATATTTAAAATAAATTATTTATCAATTTCTTTTTTTGAAATAATTATTCAAAAAAAGTGTAATTTTTTAAATATCATAATTAAAAAATTATTTAATACAATCTTAACGAAAGAATTTATTTTATTTTAGTTACTTAATTAATTAGTTTTTATGATGCAAAGAAGCAAAGATATTTTTACTATTTTAATAGTTATTATTGTTTTATTTCTGTTATTTTTTAATACTGAATTTAGAGAAATAAAATAGGAAATATTTATTTCTTATTCTTTAATTAATGAAAAGTTGTTTAATATTTTCTAATTTATAATATTGATAGTATAAATGATAACTGAAAAAGAAATATTTTTTCCTCATAGTAACTTTATTAAATTATTTTCTATATTATTTTTTCAATTATCTAATTATTAATATTACTAATTATCTATTATTACCTAATTTTTTTATTATTCTATCAATTATTTATCTAAGTAATTTATTTATTTAAATCTTGAAAATTAATTAGTAAATATAAAAATTAAAATAGAAATATTGAATTTAATTAGGAAATATAGAAATAAAATAGGAAATACTTATTACTTAAACTTTAATTAATCAAAAAATTGTTTATTTAATATTTTCTAATTCATAATATTGATAATATAAATGATAAATGAAAAAAAAAAACTTTTTTCATCGTATTGACATTGACAAAAGAAAAATAATTTAATTAAGTTATTTATTTAAATCTTAAAAACTATTTAATTAGGAAATATAGAAATAAAATAAGAAATATTTATTTTTTAAGGTTTAATTAATCAAAAATTGTTTATTTAATATTTTTTAATTCTTAGTATTGATAATATAAATGATAAATGAAAAAGAAAAACTTTTTTCCTCATATTAACTTTGAATAAATAATTTAATGAAGTTATTTATTTACTTAAATCTTGAAAAATATGTAATTAATTTATTATAAAAATCCTTCTAAAAGCGTCCATGAAAAAAATTATAGATTTAAATAATATAATTTAAAAAGGAAAGCTTTTCTTGGGTAAAAAAAGTTAAATCTAAGATTTTTAATAATTATCCTACAAAAGCAACCTGTTTTTTTAAAATAATGTTTTAAAATTCGATAACTGTTCCACAAATTAAATTAGTAAAATACTTTGCTTTTTAAACTTTGTTTTAGATCAATGCTTATGTACTTTTGTTAATAATTATCAATAACTAGACACATTTGTATTGAAAAGATGTTAATTTTTTAGATTAAGAATGCATATTAAATTTTAATTAAAAACTAATTTTAATTAATTTTAACTAATTTTAACTTAACTAATTTAAACTAATTTTAAATATTTTAAACTTAAAAAGGCATATTAAATTTTAAAAAGGCTTTATATATTTTTTTTATCTGAGTATAATAAATGTATTTTGCAAGTAGCATTAAATTCTATGAAAAATCTTTTGCTGTATTTTTAAAACAAAAAGGTTTTATTTATTATTATTATTATTTTTTTTTTTTGTCAAAAAAAATCCAGTTGACTATAAAAATACATTTTCGTCATTAAAATTCGATTACACTTTTATTGTCAAAAAAAAATAGTTTTTAAGATAAATATCAAAACAAATATTTCAAAAAAAGGATTTTATTAAAAAAATGTTCCCAGAATATTTTTACATAATGGCTACCATTAACAAAAACAAATAAGATTAATCTACCTTCAACTGCAATAACATATATAAATTATATAAAAAAAAATGCATTTTACTGGAAGACTGAAATTATTACAGGTATTAATCTAATGCGATATCTCTAAATTTTTCAATGGACACAAATTTCCTTAAAATGGACATTCCCTTTCTTGGCAGAGCCTTGTTGTAAGTGGGAAAACAAATAGCCACATCCAAAAAAATCGCCTCTTTACGCGAAGGGTTCTTTCACTTTTTGACTAATGGAGGAATTCTTTGTCCCCATTATTTATTTGAGTCCTTCAGCAAATAATTGGCCGTGTAATAGCAGTTTCACTGTGGGCGATTTATTTTACGTGTCTCCCCCCTTCCCTATGTTCCCGCTCTTTAAGCTCCATGCTTTTCTTTCATGATAGAAGGGTGTGTTGGCTTTTTTTTTATCCCCTTCTATCTTTTGTTGTTCTTTTAATTTTTATTGGTGAGTTGATTGGCTATAAATTTCCCTGTTCCCCCCATTTCTATTAAAATAATGGAAGTGTATGTTTACACGTTTTTCATTTTTTTTTTCGCACTTGTCCAATGTTTTTTTTTGTGTGTGCAAAATTATGTAATTTTTTATTCTTGCTTAAGATGTATAAATATGCGTTATTAACGATGCGTGAGTTATGGCTCTTGACGTAATGCAGGCACCTGGAGTATGTCGTAGATTATGTAAGCATCCCGAAACAATGCAAATGCGGCCTCATTTGTTATCACATATGAGAACAATTTGTTCCATCTTGTTATTGTACACCACTGAGCTTGGATTTCCCCATTTTATTTATACGTTATCTGTCAAGTATTTATAAAATTAATCGGAAATATAAAACGTTACATTTGTCATATATATAAGGGTGTGTAGTACGTTAAAATTTCAGTTTTTAAATAATATCTCCTCCAAAACATATGGTATCATATTCAAAATACGTCGTATCCTATTTTTCTTAAATACATCCAATATTTGATTTCAAAACCAAAACAGCTACTCGAAATTCAAACATATAAAATTGGTTGTATCTGTTGTCCTTTATTTATTCCATCATCATTATTATCATCATATTTGGCTAAAACTCCCTGATGGGCCAAGGCCTTCTACCTAATAGCAGAGTTTGAAACAAGAATTTATTCTTTTTATGGAGTAGGTTTGTTAGTTCTACGCCTAACCACTTGGTTTGTTATTCAACGGTCATATCAGATCAGGACTTACGGTTTCAAATGGATTCCGTACCACTACAAAAATTCCAGGTCACCACCGGTACTCGAATCCGAAACCTGCCACCGAAAGGTCTGTGGTTTCGGGAACGAGGTGGGCATCACCTGTAGGAGAATTATTTTACGTGTCTATCAATCATTATCCCCCATGTTCTCACTCTTTAAGCCCCATGCCTTCTTTCATGATAGAAAGGCGTGTTGGCTTTTTTTCCCCATTCTACTTTTGTTGTTCTTTTAATTTTTATTGGTGAGTTGATTGGCTTAAATTTCCCTTTTCCCCCCTTTTCTATTAAAATAATGGAAGTGTATGTTTACACGTTTTCACGTTTTTCATTTTTTTTTTCGCACTTGTCCTATGTTTTTTTTTTTTTTTTTTTGCGAAATTATGCAATTTTTTATTCTTGCTTAAGATGTATAAATATGCGTTATTAACGATGCGTGAGTTATGGCTCTTGACGTAATGCAGGCACCTGGAGTGTGTCGTAGATTATGTAAGCACCCCGAAACAATGCAAATGCGGCCTCATTTGTCACCATGTATGAGAACAATTTGTTTCGTGTTGTTATTGTACACCACTGAGCTTGGATTTCCTCATTTTGTTTATACCTTATCTGTCAAATATTTATCAAATATATCGGAAATATAAAACATTACATTTGTCAGATATATTAGCGAGTATAACACTTAATTTCAGTTTTTAAGTAATATACTCTGAAAAAAATCACATTATATCTTATTCAAAATACATCGTATCCTATTTTTCACAAATACGTGTAATGTTTCCTTTCAAACCCAAAACAGCATCTGAAATTCAACCATATTTAATTGACTTGTATCTGTTGTTCTTTATCTATTTTGTCATCGTCAATATTATTGGCTCAACCTCATCAACAGTCCATGATGGGCCAAGGCCCTTCTGCCTACTGACAGACTTCAAAACATGAGAATCTTTTCTTCTTATGAGGTAGGTTTGTTAGCTCTAAGCCCAACAACCTTTTTTGTTGGTCAAGGGATATATTTTAATAGACCGGGACCTACAGCTTAAAGTGGTTTCCAAAGCACTCTAAACATGCATGGCACCACCGGGGCTTGACCATCTGGCCCCATTAATTCAATAAACTGGTGGAAAAGATAATTTTCCTTAAAAAAATGTTATTTATTTTTATATGCAGTTTATATTTATAGGTGGTATGTAATATATAAGTAATATTACATTTTTAAGGTTTATTTTTCTCATAACCTAATTACTAGAAATTATTTTTATATGAAACAATCTAAGATAATAAATATTATTTTTTCATTTAAATTACTTTAAAAATAAATTATAATACAAACGAAATGCTAAGTATATATTTTATTTAATAGAGATATAATATATGAATTTAAATGCAAATAAAGTTTAAGTAATGGAATTTTTGTATAAAAAATGTGTTTTCTTTCATGATCCGTTCATTCTTTTCTCCTTATCAATATTATTTATCCTCCTTCATTCATTATCTTGTTGTTATCTCCTTTTTTATTGTTTTTTTTATGAGTTGATAGGCTATAAATTTCACTTTACCTATTTTCATTTAATATAATGGAAGTATATGTTTACAAGTTTTCTACATAATTAATTTTATTGTAAAATATGTAGTTCTTATTCTCACTTTCAGTTTAAAAAAAATTACGCTATGATTTAAATATGGCTTTCATTATTACTAACATCTGGATGATGTTATAGCTAAACATCCTGAAACTATGCAAACGTTGCCTGATTTATTAATATATATGAGAGGAGTTTATTCCATTTTGTTATTATACACCATTGCTAATGAGTCTTTTCATAGTATTTATAATTTTTGTTCCAGCTTTCATATAAGACTGTGCATTCGTGAATTTATTTATCATATATTATTTTTTATTGGACTCAATTGCATAAACTGTCTCATTTAATTGCAACTTGTATTTGTTAAAATTTCAAATAAATAAATCACACCTTTTAGAATAGTGAAAGATAATTTCGTTGTTTTTGATGAATGGATTCAAATCAGTTTACTACGATTGTGAAATTAGATTAAGTTTATTTAAATAAGATTTTTTCATTTCTATTGAAAAATAAATATATTTCACTTCAATTGTTTTATAAGTGACTTTTAAAATTAAAAAGAAGGATAGTTATCTAAAAGTATTTTTTTAATTGAATTTTTGGGAAATTATTCTTACGCTGCCTTTGAAATTACTTTTCAACATATCGTGCAGTATTCTTAGATACTTTGAGATATAATTCCTGGTATTATTCAAATAAAATACTTCGAAGATAAAAAAAAAACTTCGAAAATATAAAAAAAAAAAAAAAAAAAAATCATACTTTACTTACCCATCATGTAAGCTTCTGAACAGAATAATGAAATCTATTAGAGAAACAATTAAACTAAAAGTAAATAAAATGCTCTTTACAATAATTCATAAACAAAGAAAAAAGTGTTGTCATTGTTTTACTTTCATTGTTTGAAACAGTAGTTTCAAACAATGAATGAATTTCGTTGATTTGTTGTTTGTACTCTCAAATTTTGTTCATAATTTCATACTCGTTTAATTTCCCAAGATCAGATTTATTTCTCTCAAAAAAAAGGTACAATATTTTATTTATTATTTCAAAAAAGTTAATATTAATATATTAAATCAGTGACATAAACTAAAAAAGATGATAAATAAAATTTCATAATAAATAAAATATAAGTAATAAAGTTCGTTAACGTTCGCTGTAAATAAAGTTCGATAACGTTATATAGCATATACAAGTATATATTATATATATATGTTCCATTTTTAAATTGCGTAATTTAATTTTCCAAATCTTTTATAAAAATTATCATCTACTATATGTTATTCTAATAGAAATAATTCAATACAAATTATGAAGTTAAATTTTTTGAAAAAAATTTCATGATATTATACAAGTCATATGAATTATTTTTAAAGGCGGAAGTTCTTAAAGCGTGAGATAGAAATGTTTTAAAATTTAGTGATCATTAAATATGTATAAACTTAAATCTTCTTTCTTATTATCTTCTAAATAGTTGTGTTGTGAAAACTTAGCAATTTTAAATAGTGCGTCTTAACTCACAAAAGTTTGGGAAGTTCTGTTTGGACAAAATATTATTTTCTTCATAAATAATTACTCTGGTACAAAAGATGATATTGTAAAAAAAGCCATTACATATAGAATGAATTCCAAAGAATATTCGAATGCAATCGATTGTCTTGAAAAACATATCCCTGCAAATGGCAAAATTCACCTTTGCCACTCTTGAGGTTGATTGCAATCCCCCGGCTCGATTCATTCCCAAAATAACATAGGGCGGAGTCGGTCCATTTCTATGGTCCGGATCCCGTTGTTTCCCTTCCGAGTGGGTAATGAATAGGTTATGGGCCCGTATAACTCAGTAGGATGTATGCGATCATGACGGCTCAGGTATGCAAATGCTTAATGGCCCCCATAACTCTCCGGGCTTCCCTTATTTTCCTTGATTAGGGGGCCCACGCCCACAAACACTTCGTAATTGGTTTCTTGGGAGGACTCCCGGTTCGTCTTATTAGAAAATCTTCCCTCACAAAGCTCATTCTGTGGTATGTGTGTGTGTGTAGTGACAATAACATATAAGAGATTCTTCTTTGGAAAATATTCAGTTTTCGTATTGTGGAATGTTGATTATGTGTAATTGGTGCGAGGGCTTTCTCTACGTTTGTCTTTTTTTAAAAGAGGTTCTGCTTTAGAAACTCTCTAAGTTTTTATATGGTATTGGATGTTGCAAAAGAAGAAATTGTTTTATTTGTTTGAAAAATTTTCCGCGATTGTGAGGATTAAAAAGCATTTTAAAAGTTAAACGAAGAAAATATTTTGAATTTGATTTGTTTAAATATAAATGAAAACTGTGAAAGATTGTAATTTTTGTATTTCAGTTGATCTTTGCATTCAGAGGAGTTTTTGGTTGGGATTACAAAAGAAGAAATTGTTTTATTTGTATGTAAAAATGTCCATGTTTCTGAATTTCCATAATTCTGGATGATAAAAAGTATTTTAAAAACTTAGTGAAGAAAATATTTTGTATTATATCTGTTTGTATATAACTGTGAAAGGTGGTAATTTTTATAGTTATATCAGTTGCTCTTTACATTTAGAGAAATTTGTGTGAAATTCCCCTGATGCTTGCGCACTTAAACTTTAAAATCATATTTTTGAATGAAAAATAAAAGAAATTATTCTAATATAAAATACGAAAATTAACAATATTTGTTTTGGGGAAAAAACTTCTAAATAATAGTTTAGCAATTTAATTTAGAATTTTCATAATTTTAAATAAATTTTTCGTTATGACTAAAATAAAACATAAATGTTATAGAATTATAATAATCATTATAATATATCATTGTAAGTTTTGAATATGACTGAGCGCTTTTAAAAAATAAAATAGCATTTACACTTAGTTTTGAAGGATTATTTGTTTTTATTAATTTACTAAAATAAAAAAAAATATGATAAATCTGAAATTATTGCAATTTTTAACAAACTTTCTCCTAAATAATTTCTTAAATTTAAATTCTAAATAATTTCTTAAATTTAAATTCTAAATAATTTCTTAAATTTAAATTCTAAATAATTTCGTGTATTAATTTCTTTCTATGTCATACTTCATTTTTATGCAAATATATCTATTACTTTCAAAAATGCAATTCAACATCAAGTCTTTACATTGAGAAAACTGCTACAGGCACATTCATAAAACAACCATTTGACTGAGTAATTCTGACAGTAATTAGACGGTTAATAATTCCGAACAACTCACAAGGTAATCCTCTGTATGAAAAACCTCACCCTGCCTCAAGATAACGATCTGTGTAACGGGCCGTCCCATCCAAAGGGAATTCCTCACCTTGTGAACAGCTCATCACCTGCCTCTTGTCACGAAGACTGACGTTAATCCCCACGGATTCTCGAGAACACGGAATCATTACTCTCTCCCATCATCCTCCAATCACTCAGCACATCTTCTGAGCAACCCTCACCCTCATCCTCTACAAAAAAAGAACCTTTAAAGAAGACACACTGGTGCACAACCGGGTGACTGTTTACCGCTAAAAGACAGTCCCCTCCAGCTGGAAGAATCGTTCTCTCTTCTTCTACGACACGGGGCGTTCCGAGTTGTTCCAGGTCAATTATAGAATCCCAGCCATTCCACGTCTTCTGTCACCAAGAGAAACCTCTTTTTATCGTTGATGAGTAGCGAGAGGTCCCCGAGTCAAGGAGTTTTTATTTTTCGTTATGGATTAGGTCTTGATGTATTTCCGTCTTACTTTGGGACATGCCACGCGGTATTGCTCGCACCGAATCTTCAGGAATGAAGACGTGATCCCAGCGTTGTCTTCGGCTTCACGTCAATTATTTTGCATCACCCCAGCGGTTTGGTTGAGCCCGAATCGCTTGTTAAGTGAGTGGAGTTTGCAGGATTCTATTGTATGATGGATGTGTATAGTGAAGTTTTGAAGTGACTTCGGGATATGTTTCTTGGTGATTACAATGTGCGTGGTTCTTTCGTGTGGTATATAAAGGACTTATTTGTTTGGAAGTTTAAATAATGTTTATCACTGTCTTATAGATTGCTTGTGTGTGCTTGATATTGAATATTTATATTTAAAGCACTGAAAATTTTAGTGATATACCCTCTCATAAGATTTATAATGTAGAATTTTAAATTAATGTTGATGACATTTGGTGTTGAAAATAGAAGAAAATAGCACAGTATTTTTAACAGAGGTAAACGATTACTTCATAGTAATATTACTGTTCTATAGGACTAAATCGTTACAAAAATCTGGAAAATTCTTATGTTTATTAATATAAGGAAAGATCTCTTGTATAAGAAGATTGTTACGAATTCATTTTTGAATGGTAACAGAAATTATTTTATCAATGCTTTTAAACAAGTATTTATAAAGATTTAAAATAATACAAACAGCACTAAATGAATCAAAATCTAAACCTGCTCAGCAAAGGTACCAGATCCTTCTAAAAAATGACAACAAATTTTTATCACAAATTGTTTCAAAAGAATTACTTGTGTTATTCTGCAGCTGCATTCCCGTGTGAGTTAACATGGCTCTATCCCAATTTAGCACCAATGACAATATAATACTGGACGGAAAAAAATGATACCTCTATATGGGTCACGTCTATCTATCAAAGTCCAACCTATACGGGCAAAATAGATCTAGACAGGAAAAGAAGAAGATAAAAACAAATAATCCGAAAGTGTACTTGAGAGAAGGTGCATGTAACCCCCAACCATTTCTGCAGATTTTTAGACCCGAACTACGAAATCCTTAGCCGAGGTTTCACTATCACTGCTATCACTGCCTTCATCCATACATCCATCCATCCTTATCCAAGCCGGGGAGGAAGGATATGATCCCTAGAGCCGAAGTCGCTTGCTAATGTGCCTACTATAATCCCTGTCGAGGAACTGCGAGGGGGTGTCGAGTCCTAAAAGGGATTTCTCCAGGATTTCTTCTCCTTCTCCTCAAGAAGAAAGTAAAAGGGACGAGCATCTATGGAGAGAGGGGGGTTTTACACTGCGCTCAGAGATCAACATAATCCTCACGTCTTCAATGAGCCTTCAAGGGAAGAGCTGCTTCTGGTTGAAGTCCTGGAGCACGACAGGTAAGTGCTATATTCTGGAGCAACGGAACACCCATATCAAAATATAAGACTGCTTGCTGGAGTGTTGCAGCCAGCAGCAGTATTTTTTTGCTGTTGTTGATGTTGATGTTAGGAAATGAAGTGTGTTTTGTTTTGTTTTTAAAAAGACGCTCTTTTTATTGGAAAAGAGCCAGCTTTTTCGTCGGGAGTAAATGGTAATGGGGGTTGTTTTGTTTATTTTTTTTTTTAAGTAGGGATTTTGCTGGTTTTGTTTTATTGGTTTTTCAAATAGTTTAGTTTATGTATGCTGTAAGATATATGTGACAAGGGTGCATTATGTTGTTTGCATATTTTTTTAAAGAATGTAACGTTGTCAACTGAGAGAATTTTAATAGATAAAGTTTGTATAGTTTCAGAGCAAATTTAATGATTATGATAAATTAGTGATTTCATCATGTTTAAATGCCTGTCTAATATATTTAATAACAATATGTTTTTTTTTTTAATATTTTAAAAATAAAAAATAAATAAAAATAGACATGATTTTAGCCGACAGCAAAAAGTACAAATAATTGACATTATATTAACATAAATATATTCGTCGCTTAGCATTATAACAATGAAAATTCATTTACTGATTATTTTTTTAAAAAGCTTATCTCTGTCAAGTAAGAGAATTTCAATAAATAAATTTTGTATAGGTTCATGGCAATTTAATGATTATGAGAACTTGGTAATTTCATAGTGTTTAAAAGACTTTCTAATACATTTAACGGCATTATGCTTTAAATTTTAAAAAATAAAAAATAAATGAAAATAGACAAGATTTTAACCCAAAGAAAGAAATACAAATAATTAACATTACATTAACGTAAATATATTCGTTGTTTAGCATTATTATTTTTGAAAATTAATTTGACAGTTATTATTACAAGAGAGATGCTCATCCATTAATATATAAGACAAAATTTCCAGAAAGTAAATGTAATGTAACTTTTTTTAACGTGAATTACGTAAAGCAATATACTTTCGTATATTTAAAAAATAATATATTCTATGATTAATAATAATAATAATATAAAATATTTAAAAAGAATTTCTCGACAAAAAATTTTCAATATTGAAATACATTTTTACATTTAATATGATTTAATATAATTATATTTAATCACATTAAATGAAAAAAATGTAATATTTAATACATAAATAAAATATACACATAAATTTAATGCATACATAAAATAAATATTTAATACATTTTTACAGCACAACATCAAATTGTAATTTAAATACTTTAATTTGTAGTCAATGCTACAGCATAAATATCCGAATATAAAGAAATCTCAGATATAATATTTGAATATAAATCGAAATCTTTTTAAAATTACAAAAACATTACATCTGTTTCTTTACTTTTTTCGAAATACATTTATTTTAGTATTGCACAAGCCTATAAATTTAAAAAATAATATATTTCATTTTTTATATTTCTAAATTATTTTTACATTCCTTTTATTTTATTTTACTTTCATAAACATCTTAAGAAGTCAGTTGCTTTCAAAATGAAAAATTTGTTTAAAAAAGAATTATCAAACTGCGATTTATTTCTTTTTGAAGAATAATAATATCGCCAATAAATTTTAATGTAATGGCGTAATTAAATTGTAAGTTTTTGAAAGATGTAAATGTAAATTTCCGATAGATGTGCTCAAAAATTTGCATGAGTCCTAATAAAATCTCTAAATTAAAATCGAAGAGTAGCATAACATTTTCAAAAAATATTGCAAAGATTTTTTCATGATTAATATAGAAATATTTCTTAAAAATGTTATATTGGAATATATTAAGCAAAGTGCTAATTATTTTATTTCTACATATTTCTGAAGGACCTATTTTTTATTTAGCTTTATAAGACAAAATTTAAATACAAATTTCATACTAATCCAAATTATTTTGAAAAGGAGAAAATAATTATTTTATGATCCTAATTATATTTCTTAAAAAAATTCTCTTGTAGAAAATAATTGCTCCATATTTTTATTCCATATCCATAAAGACAATTTACCTTAAATGTTCTTTAGAAAAAGTTTATATTTTTTTATATACATCAACAAAACTATGCGGCCAGTTTATCAATTTGTAAATAATTAGAAATTCTTCCTTCATTAGCTCCTCTCATTAGCTATATGCATCAAGCTCAATAGCAAAATTTCATTAATTAGTCGACAACAGCATTGAATGTTAGCATTATCGTAAAAGAAAAGACAATTTACCTTAAATGTTCTTTAGAAAAAGTTTATATTTTTTTATATACATCAACAAAACTATGCGGCCAGTTCAAATATAACAAATTGCTATATTACCCTGAATTTTTGCAGCATTATCTTTTTTCAAAACACCTTATAATTATTTATTCACGTTCCATTTGACTTATTATTGTTGTTTACAAAATTTATAACACATGTGCATGATAAGCAAAATATAAGAATTATTACTGATTATGATGGTTAACATTAAAATCTAATATTTAATTAACAAAACCTTATGTAATTATTAAAAAAATATTATAATTTTTATATATATATATATATATATATATATATACACACTATCTGGAAGAAAGTGACGGGACACCCCTCGAAAAGTTGAAAAGTCGACAATACAACTGACACATGCACAATAATAGGTATCACGTGTTAGCCATATCCTATAAATACTCTGTGGAGTCGACTAAAGTTGTTTTTTGTCAAGATGCCGCCATGGGAAGAGTTGTCTGAGTTCGAGAAAGGTGTGTTGGTTGGATTTCATCTTGCCAAGGTGTCAATTAGGGAGATATCCCGTCTCCGTAACTGCTCAAAATGAACTGTAGCATGTGTTGTGTGTCGCTACAAGACTGAGGGACACTGTCAGAACAAACCCCGAAGTGGACGACCTACAGTTCTCCCCAGCAGGGACCGGCGGGTGCTCTGCAGGGAGATTCGAAGTAACCGTCCAACATCCATGGATAACATCTCTAATGAGTTTAGACAAGCCACAGGTGTGGCCGTTTCGACCAAGACTCTTCGTATCGAGGCCCATAAGTTAGGTTACACTGGACGTTCGGCGGCCCATAAGCCTTTGATTACGAAAACCAACAAGAAAGCGCGCCTTCGATGGGCCAAAGACCCCCGTACTTGGACTATGGATGACTGGAAACGCGTCCCTTGGAGTGACGAGTCACGATTTACCCTTTTCCGTTCCGATGAACGTGTTTGGGTACGGCGTTTACCAGGAGAACGCCTTTTGCCCGAGTGTGTCGTCCCAACTGTAAAGTTTGGTGGAGGAGGATTGATGGTATGGGCCTGTTTCTCCTGGTATGGGGCTGGCCCACTGGTGAAGGTTGATGGTGCGATGAATGCCGATAGATACTGTGATATTCTCGACAATCATGTCCTTCCTACCTTGTGAGCAACGTACGGTATGGATGATTGCTGGTATCAAGACGACAACGCAACACGCCATGTTGCAAGGAGGACTCTTGATTGGTATGTGAACAACAACGTTGAACGTATGGAGTGGCCGGCGCAGAGCCCTAATCTTAACCCAATTGAACATCTCTGGGACGAATTGGGACGTCGATTGAGGAACTGCACCCCACTCCCCAAAAGCAAGCCTGAACTGTGGAACTTCCTGTTAAACATTTGGAAGGAAATTCCTCTTGCCACTATGGCTAATTTAGTGGAAAGCATGTTTAGAAGGGTTGCAGCTGTGATCGCAGCCAAAGGAGGCCCTACCTCCTATTAATTTTAATAAATATGGGTTTATGTCGTTATAGTGTCGTGTCCCGTCACTTTCTTCCACATAGTGTATATAGACGATAAATATAAATTAAACTGCTAAATCAATGTAATTTTATCTTAATCAATTAAAATGTAGTAGTTATTTTTTTATGAATTCAGAGCTAATATAATAAAATTTATTTTGCAAATTTTAAATTTCAGAATATTAAAACTATGAATACAATTTTACTGCATTTGTGAAAATGTACTAATTTTTGTTATCAATTTTGCTTAGTTTTTGTACATTCAGTGGCAGTAAATGTGTAGTTAAAAAGTACAGTGTAGTTAAATTTATGTTAACAGTGTAGTTAAATTTATTTTAGTTTAAACTAAATTCTAATTTAAACGATATTAAATTAATTTAATGCTACTAAATAAGAATTTAGTTTCAGTTAAATTAAATTTAATTTTATTTTACCACTATTTCTGTAATCGAAGATGATTTATGCATAATTAAGCATTTACAAATGGTGAAATTATTATAACTATATCTGAATTAGACATAATTATTAATAATTTGTTTTTCCTTTTAATAAAATCGTATTCATAAAAAAAAAACTATTTCACCGTTACTAAATAATTTTTCTTAGCAACTTTTTGATTCACCTGCATTTAACACGAGTCCTTATTTTAAATATATTTGCATATTATTTATGAAGTAACATTTTAAAATTGACACCGAATTTCTAAAAACTATTTATTCTTTTCCCACTGAATTTTCTCATCACGATTATTAATCTTTATTTAAATGCCTTATCGCTTTATAGGGAGCACGTGGCATCTTTTACCTTAAACTGCATAATTGAATTTTCTTCCAGATTGTTTAGAGATATCTCAAAAGAATGAAATACCACACCGTTAAGTTCTTCTCTTCTTCCGCGCATCATTCGCTATTTAAAATGCATATCTCTGGAAATCTAATTATCAATTCTCTGCTCTACTGAGAGACGTACACCGCTAATATATAGATAAATTAATTCATTTTAAGTCGATTATATTTTAAGTTTTTAGCACCGGAGATTTCATTAAGAAGCAAAAAGATATTTTTGAAATGGACTTAATTAAATTCGGACCAGATTTTTGGTGGATTCATAAGTCTTTTAATGCCCTTTTAACTTGGGATTGTTTTTATGGTTTGTTTAGTAATCTTTTTTTTTTAAAATTGGAAGGGAATAAATGAATAAGGAAATCCGGAGATTCTGGGGAAAATTAAATCTTTATCTTGGAGAATTTTCCCTTTTTTTGTGTGTTTTCGTAAGTTAAAGAAATTAATAAATTATGAGGCAGAAGTTAAGGAAATTGCTTATTATACACGGAAGAAAGGTTTCGGGATTTCACTTGGGTTTTTTAATTTTAAATTTATAATGGTGTCTTTAGAATTTCGTATCAGTTCGTTATTGTTCATATAGTGTGATTTTTAATTGAGAAAAATTATGTATATATTTTTTATTTATAACTATTTTTAAATCAGTTACTTTGTTAACTTTAATTAAGTTCTCTATGCTGCTACATATTTAGGTATTATATGCACATTTATTCTTTTTGTTTGAAAAAAAAAATCGTTACTTTTTAAAACTATTTGTGATGATATGTGATATGTAAAAGAAATGAAATATTGTTAATTTACGAGTAAAGACATGGATTATGGATTTATTTGTTTAACTGAACGTTTTGAAAATTGTAAATGAATTATTCATAAATTAAATGTTTTAATTATTCCTAAATCGTGTATATGTGAATTCTTGTATCAATGTGAATTTAGCCTTACTCGTGCTCAGTGAGAACGTGCGCAGCTGATGAGCATTAGGACTGAGGTTCACTCCGCTGGCTGCTTTCTTTTAAACACTGTTTCAAAAAACGACTAAACTAGATGGCGTTTGTGATGTTCAGCATCTTTTCTCATTAGTCAGACTACCTGGTGGGAGTTTTTCGAATTTTCCCATATGATATGTAAATGCGGGGTAGTCCCCCTAAAAAGTCATCCCGGAAGGCACTTCTCTCCACTTCAACGACCACTTCCAAGTTAGACTTCTACCTACGGGTGCTCCATCACAATAAAGCTTCCTATTTCCCTCCATCCATAAGTAAACTACTCATGGAATGTCCGCCCCTCACTGCAGGACACTGAGGATTAATTGCATCAATAATAAAAGTAGAATAATATATTTTTATTTGATTTATAAGGAAATAATTATATAATTTAAGAATTAGTATAATTTTAAATACTACAATTTTTTATTTATATTTTATATTTCTGACTGACACTCCCAATTAACTTTTAACAATTACGAAATTATCCAGAAGTACTATTTTCACCAAAATGATATCGACAACAGCTCGAATTTATGCTTCTGAAAAATACACCTCCCTAATCTAGTGAGTATATCAAGCTTTATAAGTGCCCGATGTCAGGCAGAGTGACCAATGACAAGATTTAGCCCTAGGTTTGAAAAAAAAGGAGTTGCCCAGGTATGACCCGAAAGGAAATGAATGACATTCATAATCCGGGTTCTTTCCGGAGACATGGAAGACCTACTTTATCAAAAAGCAGAGCCTATTTTTTACCTCGGCTTAAATCATCTTTTTCTGCCAGTATTAAGAGACCAAGAGATTTACCAATATCAGATTTGTTTAAGGGAAAAGAAAAGATATAATTGTGAAATATATAATTTATAAATGGTATTCATACAGATAATTTTCATTGTAAAATTCTATACTTTTGATTTAATATTTTAAAGTTTACCTATTTTAGTAATTAGCTTTTTTATTTTTAAAGTTTACAATTGAAATATTCTATTTTTAGTTTAATACTTGTATGATATTACTCGTGGATTTCATTATGTATTGTTCTATGTGAAACCTATATGATTATCATTTGTGAAATCTAATCGATCATCATTCTAATTGATCATCATTTGATTTTCTAATTGATTATCATTATGGTCAATTGATCATCATTTATGATCATCATTTGATTTCCTAATTGATCCTCATTTATGATCATTATTCTAATTGATCATCACTTGATTTCCTAATTGATTATCATTTATGATCATCATTCTAATTTATCATCATTTGATTTCCTAATTGATTATTTCTGATCATACTTTGATTTACTAAATGATCATCATTTCTGATCATCATTTGATTTCCTAATTGATCATTTGTGATACCTAATTGCTCATCATTGTTCTATGTGAAACCTAAACGATCATCATTCTAATTTATCCTCATTTATGGGAAACCTAATTTATCATCATTTATGATCATTATTTGATTTCCTAATTGATCATCATTTGTGAAACCTAATCGATGATCATTGTTCTGTGTGAAACCTAACTGATCATCATTGATCAATATTTTAAGGTACATAGAAAGAGTTTAGGTTTTAATCCTTAAGGGAAAATTCATTGATAGTTTAAAAATTTCTACCGTGTGGTAGTTTGGATTGATTTAACATTTTATAAACACCATGATTCATTAAGTAATTTAAAAAATTTTATAATTGATAGTTTTAATGAAAAATATTGTTTTCTTTATTTCTGACGCTAATTATATATCGACATTATTTTTTTTCGCTACATCGCAAACAGACATGCATATTGAAGAAACAAATTGATTGATTGAAAACAATTAATCTATTGATTGACAAATTAATTGATTGAAAGCAAATTGATGCTTATTATAGTTAAAAAAAAGGAGTGGACCTAGCTAATAGTGTGAAAAACTGGAAAAGTAAGCCATATTTCGTACTCAGTGGTAAGTTGCATTAACCAGCATGAAAAAAAAAAAGGCTGATGTTCAAAATTGCTAATGAAATGCCAACAATAATACTTCGACAACGAATCTATAATGCTTCATTTACTAAAATTTAATGTATTTATTAACTTACAAAGTGTACTGAAACAATTTCTTTCAATTTGTGTATTATAATAACTGTTACTGAGCGTGCGCAGAAACTTTATCTTTTCACTCAGTAATTGATGTAAAGGGGTTTGGAGATTTTTGAATATTTCTAATATGACGCAGCTACCATGGAAGGCCCTATTGAAATACATTACTTTCAACACACTACTGTAAATAGTTATATTAAGCACCTCAAAAGGATGCCTAACATTCTTTTGTTGTGCCCAATATAATAGAAATGTCATCGACTTCGAAGCGCCATTATCAGTGGGCTGAAAGCATTTGTTAAAAAGAAGAATTACAAAGAACAAGCAATTATTTTTTAATCATTCATTGTCAGGTTCGTACCATTTTTTAAATAGCTTTAAAAATTTGCCATCTGTTATTAAAGCAAAAATTTACTATAAATGCCTTTATACGTGTTACTTTAAATTTACCTATAATAACAACAGTCTACACACTTGAATTCTTTCAACGTGGTAATCTGCTTAGTCTTCCATCAGACAGAAAAGCATTAGTGTAAGTGACACAAAACTCTACCATTCGTGTAATCAGTCCCCTAAAAGTCTGATGATATCAAAAGGAGCGTTGATGGTTGAGAGTGGGCAGAAGACTGATGGCGGGAGGTGAGGAACAGGGCAGGGGTTGTTAAAAATACAGAAATAAAAAAGAATAAGTGATACTTCAGTACCTTTCCTCACACGGGGGCCCCGTTCGAGGAAAAAAAGAAAAGCAAGAATTCTCACCAGGAGCGAAGACAGCGGTACGTTGTCAGTTATTCTTGAGGCTTAACGGAGAATTTCTGCTTGAATTCGTGTTTTTGCACCTTTTTTTTCCTTCCTCGTCATATCATTTCTTATCTAGTTTTTGAAATGTGCCCTCGTGATGAAGCGTGCTTCAGTTCTATGACAAGAATCGTAATGGTTTTCGTGTTGAGCAATACATTACTTACTTTTTTTCTTTTTATGTATATTTTTATTATTGTGGCGTTTATTTTTTTGTGTTTTTAAATATGTATATTGTAAGTATAGATTTATTTTTAAGCTTTAAAAATTAAAAATAAGCACAAAAAAAAAAGTTAAAAATTTATTGTATTAACATTTTCATAACATTTGTTATAACGTTAAACATTTAATTTAATGTTTTTCCACGGTACGTTTTTTATAACGTTAAACGCTTAATTTAATGTTTCTCCACGGTATGTTTGTTATAAAGTTAAACTTTTTTCCACGGTATGTTTGTTATAGCGTTAAACGTTTAATTTAACGTTTTTTCACGGTACGTTTGTTCATAACATAACACTAACACTTAACATCATTAAACATTTGTTCATAACATAACGTTAACGTTTAACATCATTAAATGTTTGTCCATAACATAACGTTAACGTTTAACATCATTAAATATTTGTTCAAAGCATAACGTTAACGTTTAACACCATTAAATGTTTGTTCAAAACATAACGTTAACGTTTAACATCATTAACGATTGCTCATAACGTTTCTTAACATTTTCTTCATAATGTTTGTATAATGAAGAAAATATTAAATTATAAAATGTCTGATACAAAAATAAATGGTTTGAAATCTAAAAGAAACTTTTGACGCATCTTTTAAAGTAGTGTAAGCTAATATTTATAATTAGATATTATAATTCATTCGAATTAAATGATTATTATATTTTAAATTATTAAAACAAAGTTAAGTTTTGAAGTTTCACAACTTTTAAATAATAATTTAATTTAATTCAACGATTTAATTAATATATTTTCAAGAATGTTACTATAAAATGCTCAAATACATTTGCAAATAAATAAACTAAAATATTGTTATTTGGAAAATGATAATGATAAATAATAAATGATTCTTGATAAATGTAAATGTTAATTTGAACTAAGAAAGTAGTATGATTTTTGACCATCAGAAAATTATGTATGAAAATAGAATTTTAATTGGACTTAATTAAAACTTTAATTATAAGTTGTTGCTAAAAGACAACAATGTAATTTTAAACAATGTAAAGCAATTCAGCCTAGAAGCAATCAAAATAATTTCTATGAACATTAAATTCTTACTCATTTAAAGCAAATAAATGCATACAAACGTAGTTTGCAGGTTGTTAAATTAAAATAATTTATATTTTAGGGCGCGATATCAATTCAGCTCTACACACTTCTGTTAAATGAATCCTCATAAAATTTTACGCCAAAGTAATTAGATTCGCCACCTCTTGATGACGCACGAATGTTAACTGTAAGAGAAAGCTAATATTTGAATCCATTATCCGATTACTTTGTAGTCATTCCTTTCCAGAAAGGGCAAATTCTACTGCAATATCAAAAGCATGTGTGAATATCTATCATCAAGTGTTACATTTCTTGGTTAACTATTATTTAGAAAATTATATTTTAAGAACTTCAGATATTTTACAATAGATAATAGAATTACTTCAGATATTTTGCAATAGATAATAGAATTACTTCAGATATTTTACAATAGATAATAGAATTACTTCAGATATTTTACAATTTGAGTAGCAAACTTTCAAGGATTTGCAAATATGTTAAACTTGAAAGTCTTTTCAGAAAAGAATAATATCTTTTTTTCCTCCTATTATAATATGTTTGTAATATATTACGTGGAGCATATACGTGGTCTTTGAAAAACATTGTTTTAACTTGTATTTTTTTAAAAATAAATTATCTTTTAATATCAATATAAAATCTAGTACTTATAAATTTGCTTAATACTAGCTTCAGATATTTTACAATTTGAGAAGCAAAATTTCCAGATTTACAAGTATGTTAAACTTGAAAGTCTTTATAGAATAGAATAACCTCCTTTTTTATCCCATTAAAATCTATTTGTAATATATTACATGGAACACGAGACCTCTGAAAAAATTATTTTAACTAGCATTTTTTTTTTTTAAATAAATTATCTTTTAATATGAATATAAAATCTAGTACTTATAAAATACAATTGATATTTTACAATTTGAGAAGCAAACTTTCCAGATTTACGAGTATATTAAACTTGAAAGTCTTTCCAAAATAGAGTAGCCTCTTTTTGCCACCCATAAAAATTTGTTTGTAATATATTACGTGTGAACACGAGGCCTCTGAAAAAATTATTTTAACTACCATTTTTAAGATATTAAATTCTCATTTAATGTTTATATAAAAGCTAGTACTTATATTTAATTAATACTAACTGCTGATATTTTACAATTTGAGAAGCAAACTCTCCCTGTTCGCAAATATTTTAAACTTGAAAGTCTTTCCAGAATAGAACAATCTTTGTTTTACTATCATTAAAGTTTGTTTGTAATATAATACGTGTAATACGAGGGCTCTGAAAAAATAATTTTTAATTTGTTAAATTGTTAAAATTTAAAAAAAATTAAATTCATGTTTAATATCCATATAAAAGTTATCGAATATTTATAAAATTGTTTAATATTAGCTTCAGATGCTTACAATTTGAGAAGCAAACTTTCCAGATTCGGAAATATGTTAAATTTGAAACCAATCGAACCTTTCCAGAATCGAATAATCTCTTTTTTCCTCCCATTAAATTCTGTAATATATTATGAGGAAGACGAGGCCTCTAAAAAAATGTTTTAACTAGTATTTTTAACAAATTAAATTCACATTTAATATCCATATAAAGGTTATCTAGAATTTATAAAAGGATACTATTTTACGGTTTTGGCAACAAATTTCATAAATGCATTTAAAGACATCTCTAAAGTTTATCAAGAAACGCCAGTCCCTATCTATCTCTGCTTCAAAGCTGTGAAATATTTCATTACTTCTTCTAAAACTGCAGGCCCCCTACTATTTTTAGTCTCTGACGCAGAGGCCCAAACATGTGGATGCACCACTTTTTCAAAATAAGAAATATATAGACATCATGAATTTTTCACAGTTGGGGTTAAGGAGAAAAAGTAGGAATGTAAAAAAAAATCTTGTAAGATTGAACTCGGACTCTGTTGAATTATTTATATTGCTTTGAAACCAAAATAAAAAAAAAAAGTCTTCAATAGAAAAGAATGGATATTTTCCCCAGAATTGAGGTATATATATTCCATATAACTGAGTTAATACGAATGAGGTGGAATTTCTAACGGTACATATGATTGAAATTCCTAAACTTACACCTTAAGGCTGGAAGTACGCGTAACACAACCCACAAGTACTGTACAGTTGGTACAGACAAAAAGAATTTTCCATCGCAATTTCTGATTGGTTGCCCTTCTGAAAACAAAATAGAACCTTGTTGAACTTTTGGTGAGGGTGAAGAATTTCCTTCTTCAAAATCGAATCAGAACCTTAGCAGAAATCATGCATTGCAAACACTGTAGTGAATATACTTTCTGGCTTTTGAATTTTCAGCCTCAAAGTAAATATTTTTAGAAGAAAAAATGTGTGTAATTCTTAGAGAAATATGTGATATACATAAAAGTATGACATTTTATAGCTTCAACCAGGTTTTAAAGCATTCTTCCCTAACCTCCAAGCTTTTTATAATCTTTGTGAACCTTAAAGTGATTATTTTGAGATTCAGATTTTTTTTTTAAATAAGTTGTATTTCAATAACTCTTTTAATAATTTTGAAATTATTGGCATTTTAAACTTGGATATAATATTGTATAATGACAATTCAATCTTTATAAAAATTTCTTGATTTTATTCCTACAGCAAAATAATTACTATTTTATTTTTATAATTGTACCCTTTTTAATAATAATTGGTATTATCAGTATCAATATTAGTTAATTGATCAATAATATTTTTAAATATATTTCATTTTATGGGAAATGTTTTAATTAACTGTTAAACAAAAAACACAAAATAAAATTGTTAATTATATCCAAATATCGACAGAAAAATCCATCATTTATTAAATTAAGAATTTATTAAAAAAAACATACGTTTATTTATATATTTATGTATAAAAAAATAAACGAATATTTATATATTTATATAGAAATAACATACGAATATTTATATAGAAAAAAACATATGAATATTTATATAGAAAAAAACATACGAATATTTATATAGAAAAAACATACGAATTTTTCTATATTTAAATAGGAAAAAAACCATGCCAATATTTCTATATATTTGTGCATAAAAAGCATACAAATATTTCTATATTTATGCATAAAACATATACGAATATTTATATATATTTATATAGAAAGAACATGCAAATGAAGTTAAAATACTTAAAATTCTGATCAGAAATAAGACAATTATGTAAATAATTTACCAAAAATGCAAATAAAAAAGTTTAACCAATATAATACAATTAAAAGAGCTTACATGAACTATTTATAAAACTTTACACAAAGACCTAACTAATATCCGAGCTACTTTATTTTAAAATGAGTAAAAACCGACTAAGGCCCTTAAACTTCGAAAGAAAACGTTATTTAAGGAGGACTAAATTCCATACCATTCATGAATACTAATTAAGTAACCGTAATACCTACTAAATTGCGTCTCTTCTTTCAAAGTTGACTTTAAAAGATCTTCTAATTTTTTTAACTTTTTGACTTCAGAAAAACCTTTTGTTAAATCTTTTTTTAAAGTAATGTTGTTCAAATAATTTTTGTCGTAAAAATAATGATCTTTTATTTATATTACTAACAAGAGAAGAATTTCTACTTTTACGTAGTTTTTTAATTTATTTATATTATACAGATTTAACTATTAAAAATATTTTCAATATCGAATTTATTATGAACATGTACGTGTCATATTTGAAATAAATTTCAGATCATTTTTTAAAATAATTGCGTTTAATTATTTCAAATAATGTACAAAATAAATAAAAAAACTTTTTTTTCGGTAATTTTTAAAGTTTTTGACTTCAGAAAAACTTTAGTTAAATCTTTTTAAAAGTAATGTAGTTCAAATAATTTTTGTCTTAAAAATAATGATCTTTTATTTATTTTACTAATCAGAGAAGATTTTCTACTTTTACGTAGTTTTTTGTTTTATTCATATAATACAGAATATCGTAACAACTATTTAAAATATTTTATTTTATTTTTAGTGAAAATATCTTCAATTTCGAATTTATTATGAACATGTACATACATTATACTTGAAATAAATTTCAGATAATTATCTTTAAATAATTGCGAATAATTATTTCAGATAATAACGTACAAAATAAATAAATAATAACTTTGTTCGGTATTTAAAATTAAAAAGTGTCCTATAGTATTTCCTTAATAACTGAAAAACATAATTTCTACTTGAAATAAAAAAAATCAATACCGAATTTATCAAATTATTTAATGGTGCGATTGAATTTCAACCTCATTTAACGCAATACATGCATCGTTAATTTTGTTCGGTGTTTAAAATTAAAAAAATGTCCAATAGTAGTTCATTAATAACTGAAAAACATGATTTCTCCTTGAAATAAACAAAAAATCAATATCGGATTTATCAAATTATTTAATGGTGCGATTGAATTTCAACCTCATTTAACGCAATACATGTATCGTTAATTTTGTTCGGTGTTTAAAATTAAAAAATGTCCAATAGTAGTTCATTAATAACTGAAAAACATGATTTCTCCTTGAAATAAACAAAAAATCAATATCGGATTTATCAAATTATTTAATGGCATGACTCATTTAACGCAATACATGCATCGTTAATTTTTTTCGGCATTTAAAATTCAAAAATGTCCAATAGCATTTCATTAATAACTGAAAATCATAATTTCTACTTTGAATTTAAAAAAAAAAAAAAAATCAATACCGGATTTATCAAATTATTTATTGGCATGACGGAATTTCAACTTCGTTTAACTCAATTCATGCATCGTTAATTTTGTGCGGTATTTAAAATTTTAAAATGTCCAATAGCCTTCAATTAATAACTGAAAAAACTGATTTCTGCTTGAAATAAAAACAAAATATCAATACCGAATTTATCAAATTATTTAATGTCATGACTGGCTTCATTTAACGCAATACATGCATCCTTAAATATTAGTTTAGCCAATACAGTGTATCAATTACTTTGAGAAGAACGAGACTAGATGTAAATAGTAGTCGATCGAATCTGACAGAAAATAATTAATTGCCAGCCCTAATCTATCAAAAACATGCCTTTCTGTCATTTATGCAAATCAGCCTTAATCCTATGTCAATTGTTTGCATGATCAAATGAGATTGATCACATATCAATTACCCAGAAAATGGCGGCTTTGCATAGGTGAGCTGGCCTCCCCTTCTCATTAAATAGCGTCACGGAACGGCGCCACTGATTGCGACGCGCAAAGTCTTATCGCATGTGTAAAGTTTACTAAACTTGGTTTTATTCCAGAGTCATTTGTTAACGAAAAAAATAATGTCTTAAATATTTAATACCTGATAATTTATTACTTAGCAGAGTTTTAATGCATTTAATGATGTGTGATTAATAGTGATTAGATAAAAATATTTTGTAGAAATATGTTTTTATCTATTATAAATAAAATATATATTTTATTTTTTATCCATAAAATTATGGATATTTCATTGTGTAGAAGGATTTTTCGTGTCCTTTAACAGTTTTTTTCTCTTTTCCTTGATCACTTTCAACGTCAATTATTGGCTTATTTATTATTATCTTTTTAATTTCTTACACTGGGTATTTACATTGGTTTATTTTGAAAATTGTTTCACGTACTTTTTTTGTAAAATCGTTGGGAAATCTGGAGTTTTTTAAAAAAATTTTATATGTTTTTCTTTTTTCAGTTTTTAACGATAACTGATGAACACAATTTATTGTTGCATATAATTGATTGATACTTTTTTTATTTGTTTGATTAAGATACTATTTTGCCAGTATCTTAAACTGTACCAGTATCAGTACTGTTTTTCATCCTGGGTACCATGTGTAGGTATATTTTTTTCCGTAATATTACCCAGCAAAATTGCTAGTTGTTGATAATATGTCATCGGATCGCATTTTCTGTCATAATTCATGATTTACAGTAATCTAAAATACAAAAAGAAATCTATATTTTACCATTTACTAGTTTCATTAGGATTGAATATTTAGTCATGCTTTAACATTCTAGATATGAATAATCTTTTTAGTAAATGTGTTCCATGAATTTTATTTGGTTGACGGTTACATAAAAATTTCAGTATTTAAAATTTTTCTTTAGCTTGTTTAAGTAAAAATTAGATATTGGTCGATATTACCCATAATTCCAAAATAACTTCATATATTTTAAATATATGAAGGTTCAATATGAATATATGAAACGATGTTCATTTAGTAACATATTGAAAGAAAAATTATCAAAGAGCTTTAGAATTAGAGTTTATAAATGTAAAACATCGATACCAAACAAATTATTAGAAAAAAAATTACATTGTTATAATGTATTAATTTTGTCCTAATATTTATATTTTTTATTTAATTAAAATTAAAGCAAATTATTGGCATTTATTTCTATTTACCAAACAAGAGATATCTTAGAGTAATAGCTTTAAATTTTATAAGGAATACCAAGACTCTAATACACATACACACAATCTTGACATCTATAACGACAAGCATTTTATTTCATCTATTGCATCTCCCATACAACATTATCCCGAAATTCTCCATTATCTTACTGAAAAACTGCACAGAGATGACCAAACAAAAATCATGGAATGACCAAGAGGAACTAGCTTTGGCAATATGCTAGGAAAAGGAAAAAATATGATGGCACAAAAAAAGAGAGAAGTCCACTTTTATACCGCTCATGAATGATGGGCATCATTATTGAATGAACCAGAATGACCTATGATATTCATTGGGCAGGCGTCTCACGCGATCGCCATTTCCGGTCACCGACTTCCTGTTCTGGAAGAAGGCTGTAAAAGAGTGTTTCCTAAGCTATGTTTATAGATCGCTCCTCAACACAGGAGGATCATCTTCATAAATATATTTAATATTTGTGTGAAAAGTTTATGATGTGTTAGTGTTGTGAAGTTTGGTGAAGCTTTGGGTGCTTTGGGATATTTAATGTATGGTGTTTTCCGTTTGAGAATGGGCTGAATTAATTTTCGTTCTAAGTCAAATGCTCCAATTTTATATTGCAGTTGAAGAAAAGTCGATTCAGAGATGTTTTTTAGTAAATATAAATAAATTTTTTGCAGATATTTTTTTGTTTATGTTATTTTTTAACTCTTTACAAATATTTTATTGCAAGAATTTAATTTTTGTTTTTTTGTTAACTCTTTACAAATATTTTATTGAAATCCATGCATTTATTTTACTGGGTTTTTTTGTTAAAATATTTACAAATATTTTATTGAAATCGAAGCATTTATTTTTCTGGGTTTGTTTGTTAACTCTTTACAAATATTTTATTCAAATCTAAGCATTTATTTTTCTGTTTTTTGTTAACTCTTTACAAATATTTTATCGAAATCCAAACATTTATTTTTAATTACATTTAGTAATTTCTTGAATCCATAAATTTCTAACATTGTTTAGAATATTGAAACTCGATTTTCCATCGTTTTCGTTGCAGAAATTTTATTGTTCTGAGAGCTGAATCAAAATAGTTATCATGGTTGGTTCATGTTAACCAATTTATAATGGAAAACTGTATTTTGGGAGAAGATAACGTTGCTAAATGAAAAAAAAAAAATGATAGGAAATTAATCTTTTAAAAAATTGAAATTTTTCAGCTTTTGAAACACTCTATTGTCAAAGAGTAGACTGTTCAATTATTGCAGTGTTTGTAATAAATGTGGCCTGATGGGCGAGTGATTGACTCTCTGGCATTCGGTATCACAGACTTCGGATTCCGGTTGTACCATGGATGTCTGTAGTGTTTCGAAATCCCCTTTAAACCGTTGGTCTCAATTTAATATGACTGTAGGTTATAGGGCTGACAACTCTTAGGCGTAAAAAGAAAAACATGTCCTGTTTTGAAATCTGTCAGCAGGGAGATAGCATTGTCCCACCACGGGGTTGTTCCGCCAGTGAAGAAAAAGAGAAGATTTTAAGAAATATTTAAGCAAAAGTTAAACCATCCATCTTTTGCACGTTAGGCTAACTAAAGTTTACTATGAATGGGCAACAATTAAAGCAGTGATTCGAGCCAAAATTAAATATGAAATGAATTGATATTTGTCTTAGAACAGTGGCATTAACTTATAATTTTAATTAAATAAATATTCAGTTATTTTAATTAGAAGAGAAGTGTCCATTTATCATTATTTAATATAAAAGTTTGGATAATAAAAAAAATGCATAATGCATCAATGTTTACATATATTTTTTTAAATTTTATGTTTCAATTACCAAAGAATTCTAACCCTACAATGAAAAAGCACTTATGTCTTTTGTTTAATTAAATTAATATGATAAAAATTTAAAATATATATGGTTTTATTGAAAAATAAATATATAATATGTAAACAATGGTTGTTGCAGCATATTTTATCTGTATTAATCTCGGTTACTAACTGGTAAATTATAAATTCATATTTAGTTCAACCAAACTGCTTATTTAAGCTATATTTGATTCTTATTGGAATAATCTACCTCAGGGTTTAATGTTTGTGTATGATAGCTAGCCTACATGAAGATGGATTCAATTCCACTGATTATAATGCATCAAAGTCCCTGTTTTGAAAAACTAATTCATCTATGATTATGATAAGCAAGCAGAATTATCCATATTTCATCCTATATAGCACATTATTATGGGAATATACGCCTGAAAGTCTACTCACCATAATAGTATTGAACAATGAAAATTCATAATAGTCATAATCGTATTGAACAATGAAAATTCATAATAGTATTCAACACTGAAAATTCATAATAGTCATAATAGTATTGAACATTGAAAATTCATAATAGTCATAATAGTATCGAACATTGAAAATTCATAATAGTATGGAACATTGAAAGGTCATAATAGTATCCACCACTGAAAATTCCTAATAGTATCGAATTGAAAATTCATAATAGTATTGAACACTGAAAGTTCATAATAGTCATAATAGTATTGAACATTGAAAATTTTCAGTACAGTGTTGGATGGAGAACATATTGAAAATTTAATGTGGTTTAAGAGTCATATTTTGACTTTTCAAAGTTCTTAAATTGCAAAAAATTCTTATTCAAATAAACGATATTTTATAAAATAATAATAAAAAAAACTGTTCAAATTCCAAATTCGTTATGTAGAAGAAAACAAATGTCTGCCTTGTGCAAACCCTGGATAGCAGTATTAACATTAGATAGCAAGTATCCGAAATCATGGAAACTCAGAATTGGATTCTCTTTTATATGTGCACCTTGATTCCCGATTCCGAGACATAATTCGCTTGGCGGCATCGATAAAGAAAAAGACTGCTACTACTGGCGTGCCTAACATGCCCTCAAAAAGTCACGGCCTAACGATTCTCTGGTGGTCTCAGGTGCTGTTAAAACTTCCTGGCCCATTAACATCCAGGAAACATCCACCCCCTTTAACATCGTCTGCCTCGAAGATGATGGAATCCATTTAACTCTTTCTTGGTATATCTCTGATGCCCACACTCATCTACGAAGAAAACTCGTGTGGGAAGAAAATTTTTGTCTTGTGAGACGTGTAAGTGCCTAATTTGCTCAGGCTTGGGTTGATTGCTGTAATTATGAACCCTGTGCTTAATAAAATGGAAGTGAGTGGTGATAGTGGTAAGAAATTTGTCAAATTAAGTGGGATTAGCGATAAAAGTTTGATCGATTTCTGGTTCAACATCATCTTCGTTAGAAAAATGTTTTTAAAAGCCTGTAGGGGAAATAATGCCAAGGAAGAACTGCTTGTATCTGAGATAATAGGTTTTGTAGAGCAGTTGTTTCTGTTCATGGTAATAAACAATGTTATTACTTAAGCTTTGTTTTATTTTGTTATTATCAAAGTTGATGCGGAATTTTTTTCCAGTTACAAAAGTGTTTTTATGCCAGTAGAATATTATCATGGTAGGGAATGTTGATGGTGATAAGAAATTTGTCAAATTATAGTGGATCAGCAATAGTTAGATCGATTGCTGGTTCAACATCATCTTCGTTAGAAAAATGTTTTTAAAAGCCTGCAGGGGAAATAATGCCAATAAAGAATGGTTTGTATCTGAGATAATAGGTTTTGTAGCACAGTTGTTTATGCTCGTCGTAATAAGTTATATTGTTGCTTAAGCTTTGCTTTATTTTGTTGTTATCCGAGTTAAAGTGGATTTTTTTTTTGTTACAAAAGCGTTTTTATGCCAGTAAAACATTATTATGGAAAGAAAATGTTGATAGTGATAAGAAATTTGTCAAATTATGTTTGATTAGCAATAAAAGTTGGATTGATTGCTGGTTCAACATGATCTTGTTTTTAAAAGCCTGTAGGGAAAACAATGCTTATTGTTAATCTTTATTTTTATCCAACTTGTTATATTAATTGACTAATTGTTTGGTGCTTTGACGTGGTTAAATCAATCGAATTTTAGATATACTTACAACATAGTTTAATTTATGTGACTTAATAATAATATTTAAAAATGCGTCTTCCTATTTAAAAAGAAGTTAAATATAATTATCATTATAAAATTTATACAAATTTGCTACTAAATAATTATCTGTTTTGACATAAAATTAGTATTTTAGCTTTCTAAACACTAAGAAGTTAAAAAAAATATTTTGATATTTTAATATTTCAAAAGTTGAAGCAACTGTAATTACAAACAAATCAAAAAGTAATTAATTTTTTTATAAGAACATTTTCATATTTTTTATCAATAGGTTTAGAAATATTTTTTGATTAAATATCGTAATATCTTATAAAGATATTAGGATTCTGAAATTTGAACAGATCGTGAGACAATAAGGTTGATGTAATTGTCGCATTGAATCTAATTGATCTATTTGAATATTATTTTAACAAGAATATTTAATTCACGTAACATATAAATTAACGGCTTAATATCTAAATATAAAATTTTTATTTTCTTAATTACATTGTGATCTAAAACATTTTTTTCTTTAAATCAAACTCTAAATACATTTAAAATCTATAACATTAATTTTTATGATACGGCTTTTTTAGAAAATTCTTTCACTTTTCCAAATATTTGTCCTTTACTTTAATTTTGAAAATACTTTCCTAAAACAACCCTATGAAATGGTAATTATTTTTATATAATAAACAGCACCTTGAAAATCATTAAAATATTGAATAATTCAAGACACCAATTTTAAAATCAACTAGCATATACTTTACACCATGAAACAAGTGCATTATTCATTTGCTACTACGATACACTGATGATGAAATGATAAAGGATAAAAAAAAAAAAAAATGAAATGATAAAAATTATAAAAGGATTTCTTTTGTTACAAAAACAGTTCATTTTCCAAGTGACATATGTTCATCGATTCTGCTGAACTTTAAATAACACTCTTTAATTCATTCTATTTTTACACACACTTCAAAGGAAGAAAAGAAAGAAAGAAAGAAAAAAAATTAACAACAACAGCAACAGTTTGCGTTCCATATCGACTGTAAAAGACCACATTACTAATTCTTGGTGGGAGTCGAAATTTTTCCACCCTTTTTATTATTCTTCCTTTCTTTTTTTCTTCCTTCTTTCGTGGCCTGAATCATTTTTCAAAGGAGGAAATGGCCTTTGCCAATCGATGAGCACGGTCGCTTCGGTCTGTTTTATAGCTGTCCAAATTTAAATCACGTGAATTTAATGGTTTCATCGCAGTTTCTTTGCGACCTCATGTCTAAAAGGGATGGAAGTACATTTTATCGATCAACCCTCTCTGTCTCCAAGAAGTTATTCTCGTTTTTCTTAGCGGCTTTACAAAATCTTTATAAGAGGTTTCATTTCTAGCTTGAGACATTGTTTCACCTCGGATGGCATTTTTTTAGATGAAAGTCAGGCATGGAGTGATATTTTATTTTGGGTTTAAAAGTTTTCGTTGTGAAGTTTGTGTTGAACTTTGGGGCAGTATGGATCTTTTCTTGTAAAGCTCTAGATGTTTTGTGTTTTTCAGTATATTTTGTGTTGTTCAGTTCTTTAAATACATATAATCCATAATATTTTCTAAGTCTCTTCTATTTATGTTCACTGTTAGAATTGATTGATTGATAATCATTTTTAGCATAGACTTAATCATTTATCAATTATGATACAATCATTTATGAATTCATGAATGATTTTCTAATCTACATATATTTAAAATACATATATCCATAATATTTTATTATATGTCTCTTCTAGTTAGGATCAGTGTTAGAATTGATGATTGATAATCATTCTAGCATGGACCAAATCATTTATCAATTATGATACAATCCTTCATGAATGATCAATTACTAGGATCAATGTTAGGATTAATTGATTGATAATCATTTCTATCAAATCCTTTATCAATTATAGTACAATCATTTATGAATTCATGAATGATTTTCTAATTTACATATATCTAAAATACATATATCCATAATATCTTATAACTCACATCTATTTCTCATCTCTTCAATGTTAGAATTGATTCATTGATAAACATTTCTAGCATAGAATAAATAAAATATAATAAATAAATACCGTAATCGTAAATTTTCTTTTTCATCTCATCTCTATTGTTATTGTATTTCATTAAAAAGTTTATTACTAAAATCCTAATCCTGTGGGAAATATAGAAATTATTCTATAATTTGTTATACTTTTCTCAAAATTTTAATCCGCCTTAACAGATTTCATTATTCTCAAAACCGATTGTCATCAGGATATCTTGTATAAAATTCTGATCCTGGGGAAAATATAGAAATTATTTTATAACTTTGTCATATATTTCTCAAAATTTTAATCTGCTTTAACAAATCTCATTATTCTCAAAACCGATTGTGTACTGCATTTCCTTCAGGATATCTTGTGCAATCCTAATCATGTGCAAAATATAGAAATTGTGATCAGGATGTCTTGTACAATGAGACAAATAATATGTTTTCATATATTTATGGGTTATCAGCCTCTCATTATAGTTTTTTTAATGTGTTCTCATGGTAATGCACTACGTATAAACCAATAGAGCTATATTAATATATACAATTCATAGTAAGCTAGTTATTTATTAGAATAAAATAAATAATTTCCTTTTTTCATCACATCATCGATTTTACACAGTTTCCTGAGGGCACTGAGGTATTAAATTAAATGTGGATTTTCTTACTGGTTTTTAATGTGTTATCATGGTAATACACTATGTATAAATAAATAGAACTATATTAATATATACGATTCATAGAAAGCTAGTTATTTTTTAGAATAAAATGTGAAATAATTTTTCTCATCATATCATTGATTTATCACAGTTTTCTGAGTGCACGATTAAATTAAATGTGGTTTTCCTTACTTGTTTTTTAACGTGTTCTCATGGTAATACACTACGTATAAATTAATAAAATCTGAGCTATATTAATATATACGATTCATAAGAAACTAGTTATTTATTAGAATGAAATGAGAAATAATTTCCCTTTCTCATCACATCATTGATTTTTCTCAGTTTCCTGAGGGCACGTTTAAGAAATTCCACGACAGCAGCCCTGCATCTGGAAATAAGAGCGCTAATATATCATTCCCGGGGTGTGCAATCATTAGTAATGGAAATTCTCCATTTCGACTCAGTGGGAGGCAATTCTTATCTGCGCTGCTCTAAAGGGATATTTTTTCACGGAAATGGGCCCGACGTTATGAGCAAATCATTTTCAGTGGACCATTTCTGATTTTGAATAATGGAGATCATTTCGCGGTATCTCGATTAAATTTCTATAAAAAAATATTTCGAGGAAATGGAGCTAATATCAAATTTGTCAGCATTTATTATTTGTAGTCGGTTTGATCTGTAGTGTAGGCGTATTTATTAGGAAAAGTGCATCAGACATATTTCTAATAAATTTGTTATGGAAGACTAATGCTCTGAAAAAAGTTAAAGGTGTAGTTCTGCTATTTATCTTAATATTCTTTCGACATTAAAATGAATGCAATTATAGAAATATTTCTGTATGACCCAGAGGATTAGGATTCTAATAATAATTTTTTTAATGAAAATAGTTAAGATAAAAAAATAAAATTTACGTATTCGGTATTAATTTAATAAAAATTTAATTTTAAAAATACATCGAATTTGCTGTTAATTTAGATATTTTTATACCTAAAAGTGACAGTTTCTCAATAAAAAAAAATAGCTTTCCAAAAATTATATTTTTTCTCTCTGCATTTCAGTGTTAAATGATTCGTTACATTTTAATTATTTTGTATGTAAAAACGGCACGGCCATTTATCCCTCTGCGGTTGTTAATATGAAAAGTTATCTCTAATATGTTTTGTAATAGAAGCTATTTTTGTAATGTATAATAATAATTTTCTAATATAAACTTAATGTTTTACTATGAAATGAACAATATAATGATAGTTCCACCATTTTTAGATGCTTTTAACTATAGTACATTAGTTTGTATTTTAAATTATAAAAATTTATGAAACTCAAAAAAAAAAAAAATTATCTAAAGAATTGATGATCAAAATATAAGCAACTAATGATAAACAAAATGGCTAAAGAAATGAAAAATTCCCATAGATGCTGTAATATCAACATTCAATTAATTAAAAATGTTCATCAAAATTATTTATAATTATGTTTATTTAAATTCTCAATTTATTCAAAATTTCTAAATGTTTCACATCATATATTATACAAAAGTTTTTTTTCATAATTTTCTTCAATAATATCAAGATCTACAAAATTAAATTATTCAGCTAATCCTGTCATTGAAATATAATATCGTATACCACGGAATAAATATAAAAACAAACATAACTAATGCAAAAAATTAGCTAAAATCGTAACCAAAGTCACAAAATTATTTCACATTTTTGAATGACTTTGTACCATTTATTTTTCATCTATCTATTATTATTTGCCGATGTAAACTTTTCCAAAAATATATAATCAAAAAATATCCCACACCATCTGAACCCATAAACAAAACATAAAGTGAATGAATGTATCGTTTTATGATTAATATCCAATGCTCAGTGTCTTCGTCAACTCCTTGGAGAAGAAGAGTCATTCCATCATTCCATTGAAAGCCATTTAAAGAACAGTATGCATTAAATTCCTCCCCTAGACCTCGACCCCGAACAATAAGTTCCACCGAGCGAAACGCCTATTTGTTCCTTAATTCCAGAAACCGATCAATAGTTACCACCCTGGTACCCCCTTCTGGGATGCGGGGGAGGCAAAGCCTCAAACGAAACCACTCCGATGATGTTTTATTTTGTGGTATTCGGGATTCAGAGTTCAGGAGGTCAGGTTGGAGGGGGAGAGGGGCTCCCAAGGGCACGTGCCCCAAGTTGTTTCATTTAGTGGAGCAATTTAGTCTTTTCTTTCTCTCCATCGAAAGCATCTGGTATGATGTTTCAAGAAACGTGGCTTAAGATTGAATGTCGGAGGAACTGTTATGGATGAGAAAAAGAAAGGTGGATCGGATCTCAAAAATGGCGCTTAGCAGACATTGCCAATATGAGAATTTTCTCAATAAATAATAAGGTGCATAATTTTTCATTTCTACATTAACAGCCTCAATCGTGGACCGGAAATAGTACTCGCTGGCTAGTGTACAAGAAGTTGAGGGTTAAATTTCCTGCTAATACTAAAGCACATTTTTAAACGCTAGTTGCTTCCCATCGCTAGCTGCACTACTTGGTTTACAGATGTTGGTGGCAAAGCGAAACAACTAGACAGCGTTATTGTTTCACAGTGACAATAGCACTGTCGAGTTGTATTTTCTCTTATGCGCAGTCGCTAACTTTCGTTAGCCGCTCTGCTTCTGGAAAGTTGTCGCTAATCTACGCTAGCTGTACATCTTCTTGTAGCAGTTGCTAACCTTCGCTAGCTGCACTACTTCTGGATAGCAGTCGCTAATCTTTGATAGCTGCATTACTTCTGACATGCAAGAAAACGAGAATTCCATTCCCTGAAGATGCTACTAGTACTTTATGAAAAACGTGTATATTTGTCAATAATTGTGAAAAGTAGCACATATCAACAATTGTATTGTCTAATCGAATTTTCTTTGATACTACTATATATCAAAATGTGATATTAACAACCTCAATCTTGGGCCATAAGTAAAAATATCGAAAGGGTGATTAAATATCATTCACTTTAAAATATATTGTAGATGTGTAACTATAATAAATATTGAATTATTACATTTATAGGTGAAAAAATTAATATCCTGCTGTTGTTTTCCGTTTAATTCATCATAATTAAATAATACTAAGTAGTGCTGCAATGTTATTTCTGCCAATTTGGATACGTCAAAGTATTTTTAACAGGGCCAATTTTTGAAAGGTATGCATTGAAGAAATTGTAGACCTTTAAGTTATCTTAAGACCATAGAGTTATTGTAGACATTTCCGTAAAGATATTTCATAAATTTGAAAAAAAAATTGAAATTTTTAATTTAGTAATAATTTAATTAATTTATAGTTCATTATTTTACTTGCGCATTTTTATTTTACAGTATTTTCCACTCAAAGCATCCTTATCAATTAATATAAAATCTTGATAAATTAGATCACAAAAGATTCCTCCTTTTGTCATGGAAAATAATTAAGTCGATAGGAAATGACAATTTTTTTTATTGACAAAGCATGATTAAATGAACAATTATTTCCTGAATAAAAAATAAAGAACAAATACTTCACTTATTTGAAATTTACATTTGTTTGATGCTGAGTAAATTGAAAGTTGTTTTTAGTACTTTTTCGGCAAACTAATTAAACAGAATTTTTCAATATATCGTAATTAAAATTTCCTTTTATTCGATTTTACGTATTAATTTAATATTCCTAATGATGTTATCATTCATCGTTTCCAAATAAAAACAGAACTAATCTAAATACCATTATTTATTTAATTATCAATTCAATACATTTCCTTTTTAAATTTAGTTAGAAAAGGAAATGCGCTGATTGCAAATTGATAAAGATTTTAGAATTCATAAAAATATATACATAAGTAGCTTTCAAATTAATTTCAAAATTGCTTTCAACGAAAATTCAAAAACAAAATATCTTACGGAATTATATTTATTTGAAAATATCCTATACAAATTTATTAGTAATATTTTAATGTCATTCTATTGATAAAGTTTTATAATCAATACAATAGTATTCAATTCAATCTGTATTTTCTTTCTCAAAACGAATGTTCTCAAGTGATTGTGTGTTTTATTAGATGTATTGATTTAATATCGAAAATCATCCATTTTGTCCAATTAAACTGTTTTGTGGAACGAATCACCATGTTAATAATGTTCATACTCATAAATTTGTTTGATTATTGTAAAAATATAAAAGCACACCTGAATATATATATTGTTTATGCGCACTTCGATTTTTTTTTTATTATTATTATTATTATTATTATTTTTAGATAGAGGGAGAGAGGGATTTGACTGGGAGGTTCCTCCGAATATATATATGAATTCTGATGGCTAGTTACTAGCCCTTTGGCGCTTGGTGCCACAGGTTTCGGTTTCTAGTCCCTGCGGTACCATGCATGCTTATAGTGATTCGGAATCCACTTTCAACCGTAGGTCCCTGTTTAATATGTTTAAAATGACAACCTTACCCCGTAAAAAGAAAGCATCTTTTGTCTCAAAATCTGCCAGTAGGTAGACCATGGGGTTATTGAGCCAAAGAAGAAGATGAAGATTTCAACATAGCGAAACTGTAGATTAAATCACATTTTTCAACAAGTTTTCTACTCATTCATTTATTAAAAACAATTTCGTTCCGCATCAGATTGAACATATCTGGTGGTACAATCCCCAACATGGTAAACATTAGATTTAATGCTTTACTATAAATAATAAGAGTAGCTTGTGTGTATGTAATATTTTACTATAAATAATAAGATAAGCTTGTGTGTGAAAACCTTTATTATAAATAATAATAATCTATTTCTATTTTAATCCTACTATAAATATCATAAGACTTAATAAGATAAGATTTTAAATTTTTGCCAAGGAGAATTTCTAGCAAATAACATCTTCCGAAATTAAATAGAATATGATGCAATAAGACAAGATTTTAAATTTTGCTCAGGGAAAATTTCTAGCAAGGAACATCTTCTGAAATTAAGTATAAGATGCAATAAGACAAAATTTCAAATTTTGTTCAAGAATTCCTAGCAAGGAACTTCTTCCGAAACTACTAGAAACTTATCGCTGGGTTATGTCTAAAGCAGTTTTCGAGCAAAAACTATAAAAGAACACCCTTTCCTTGGACCTGAATAGACTTTAAAGAGGGGCCCTGGAACAAAAGGGGGAAAGAAAAAAAAGTTTGCAATCTTGACAAGCGACAGGATGCCTGTATTTGCACAAGAGACTGCGTATTCAATAGTGCGTCACTTAATCACATTATCATTGATCTGTGTGCACGGCAAAAATGCGAGAACTAAAAAGAAAAGGAACAATTCGAATAAATCGACGCCTGGAAAAGGCAAGAAAGGGCGAGGGGGGTTGAGATAAATAGAAAAAGGGAAACACTTTAGCTCAGGTGATTCCTAAAGTTGGGGTGGGGGTGGGTGTTTTAAAGCGTGGGCGGCGGGGGTGACATTGATGGATGGCAGGTGCAGCCTGGACTCTGAGGGATGTACTCTCATCTCATAATCTCCTCAGGTTCTCTCTTGAGATCAGGAAACGATTGCCTGGGGCCTCGGCGTGTGTTACTGATTTTTCATTTTGGCTAACCCTTTTCTAATGAAGCCACTCTTTGCCACCATCATGTTCTTCTTTGCGTCCTTATGTGATCTGTGATAGTTAAATATATCAACAATAAGTAAATTTATTTTTTATTTTGTATAATTCTCGTGTTTTTTATTGTTGTAAATATGAATGCAATTATTTTCGCACCTTCTCAAGAAAGAAATAGGGTTTTGGGAAATGCTTTCTTTTTGGAAAAGCAATTAATTTCTGTCATTTCTTTTCAAAAAAAATTCCCTATTTTGTGCAAATATGTTACGTTTATGTCTTAATTACGTTAAATTTTTAATTATTATTTGGATTCAGTTTGTTAATAGAAATCAGTTTTTTAGCTTACTTTATATTTGATACAACGAATCGATAATTGTTATAGTAATAAACAAAAAAACAAAATAATACTACTAATTTGTTAAATATTGTAGTCGATTAATTTATTTCATAAATAGGCCATTTAAGTAAGCTCAACTTTATAACTTAAGATAGGCATACTTTAATTTTCTCTCCATATTGGAATTTCAAAAGGATCGGTCAATTCTATTTTGGTTTCTGGGGCCTAATGTAATCCAATTCTATTGTCAATTCTATTTTCAAACGTGTCAAATCTCGACTGGTACCGAAAACACTGAATGCGTCAGCTCACACTGCATTGATTCTTCGTGACTTTTTCGCCCAAAATGTAACCCTATTCTTCCACAACTCAAAAGACCCTAAACTCAAAAGACCACTCCGGGAACATCGTTTTGAGTCGATTGAAGAGATTCAACTTGAATCGCAGCGCGGTTTGAAGGCCATTCCTGCCGATGACTTTTTAGCATGCATTGAGGATTGGAAAAAGAAGTTGGCATAAGTGCATTGTGCATTCAAATAAAAATAAAAGATTTCTTTTGACGAAATATTTATTATAAATTTTTAATTTGAATTAGTTTATTACGCTTCAAAATTATCTTAGATTTTCGTATGAAATATTTCAAACATTTTTCTCGTTACAAAATAAACTAACATTTCTTGGTGACATTCATAACATCCAAATTTTTATCTTATAAATATTTCCCCTTTTCTTATTTTGGAAGACATTGCACAGCATCATAACACAGATGATAATTACCAAATGACTCATTGCAGCCCACCCAGAACACGTCTGTCTCTCTATACCGTAAGACTTGAAGAAGAAATAAATAAAAAGGAGATCTTCCCATCAGGGCAAAGCAGACAGAGAAACATTTCGATCTCTTCATCTCAACCGCAGAAACCGCACCTCCAGCTAATGATAACGACGTTCGACATGAGCGAGATCGGAAGCAACGGGGATATTCTGTGACGGAGATACAATCGCAGGGAGTTATTTCCATCACCGCTCCCTTAAGTCATCTCCCGCAGAAAGCTGTCACTTATCTGTCACCGCAGGGATGGCCGACCCTCGCTGCAGATTGCCTGCTTTTTTTCTGCTGTGAAGAAGACGCCAGTGGAAAAAATAACTTGTCTTCCGATGCCCAAAGTGGAGGCATCGGTTACATTCTTGCAGCAAATGGATTTAATTGTTTGTTTACTTTGGTGGACGCCTTCCGGCACCTTAAGGAATCACCTCTAGGAAAGGGGGAGGGGGGGCAACCTTTTTTAGAGTGATTGAGAGAATGTATGCGTGCGGGAAAGTTTCTTTTGTTGCAGCAAGAAATTCTGTTTCTTGATATGGTATTTTATATAATTAAAGGTATATAATACTGTGTCCAAAATTTTTTTTTTTTTTTTTTTTTTTTTTTTTTAAAAAACTCTTTATTTATTCTCCGAAATTTATTTCATCACCTTCAAAGTAATCCCTTCCGGACACAATGCACTTGTGCCAATTTTTTTTTTCCAATCCTCAATTCGTGCTAAAAAGTCATCGGCAGGGATGACCTTCAAAGCGTGCACCGATTCACGTTGAATCTCTTCAATTGACTCAAAACAATCGACGGTTTTCAAGCACCAAATCTTTAATTTTTTGGACCTGAGTTTCGTCGGTTGAAGTTAATGGTCGACCAGAGAGCTCTTCGTCTTCAACGCGTTCTCTGCCTTCTTTGAACTGTTTATACCACTTGTAAACATTTCTTTTCGATATAGGAATGCTCACCGAATGCCTTCTGCAACATTCTATACGTTTCCGCAAACAAAATTAAATTCAAGTTGTTTGTTCAATGAATTCAGACATTTCAAAAATCACCGGAATCAGTTTTAGCGTCTCACAAAGCCAAGCGTAACTCCAACACTAATGAATATTTTGACGTGAAATGTCACATAGATGTCAAGGACAGTGCCAGCAACCTAAACAAGAAAAAAAAATTTAAATTACGTACCCCCCGGGAATTTTAAATTGAAAATTGGTCTTACTTTTTGGACACAGTAGTATATGATATATATAGGATTTTTATCACCTAATCACTTTTGTCATTTCTGTTATTCAAGTTAACTAAGGTTAAGTTTCATTGAAACCGCATATAGAGAGACAATTAATATTTTATTGTTTGTGATGATCATGTTTGATATGGAGGTTGCCTACCGGGATCTTTAAGGCATCACCTCTAGGAATGGAAAGGGCGAGGGAGTTCTTTTACTAGTTTTTTAGAGTGAGAGAGAGAATGTATGGGTGAGTGAAAAAATATTTTTGTTCCAGTAAGAAATTTTGATTTTTAATATGGCATTTTGTATAATAAGAGCTGAATAGTATTGGTTACAAGAATCAAGAGATATTGAATTATATCCAATTTGGCATAGATAGGATTTTATCCACCTAATCACCTTTTGTCATTTCTGTTATTCGAGTTAATTAGTGGCCTGATGTCCAATAGGGTAGTGCTCTGGGATTTGGTACAACATACTTGTCTGTGGCATGGTTAATGATTCGGAATCCACGTTAAACTGTAGGTCCCTGTCTAATTAGCCAAAAGCTTACAAAAAATTGCCGTAGATCGACAAACCAAATCAAAAACCAATCAGCTTAACTAATGTTAAATTTCATCGAAACTGCATACCGGGAAGTAATTTGGATTTCATTGTCTATGATGGTCATGTTTGATTTGATAAATGTTTGTTTAATTTTCTGGCAAAAGTGAATTAAAAAATTATCTTTAAGTTTTTGCAATAATTTTTCACTTTTTTTTCATAATTTTGCGTGGAACTGTTTATGAAAGCGTATTGTTTTTTCATTAATTTTTAAATAAAATTTAATTTAAACAGCTTGTTTAATTTTTGTAAAAATTATAATCTTCAAGATTTCCTTGATAATTTTTAGTTTATAGGTTGTACTATTGTACAATCATTTCCAATTAGATTAGTTTAATTATAGTTGCATAATAATAAAATCTTATAATTAACAATTAGTGTAAATACTGTTAAAATTTTGTATCATAAGTATATCAGTAGCATATTTGTATTAAATGGAAGCTGACATTGTCGGAGTACGCATATCTGCTTATTTTTATGTAAAAACCACATAAGTAATCCGATTTCTAAGTTGGAAAAAATCAATCTTATGGCTTCTGATCCCTTCTGATTGTACGACAAGTTTATCAATCATGAAGCCCAACGTTCTCTCTTTTAAGCAGTCTGCACCTAGATTAAAATGACATTGATTTTGCACTTGTCTGTTTTCTTGAGCTTACGTTGAATTAAAAAATTTAGCAAGTTATTGATATTCCTATAAATAAACAATGTTAATGATATTAAAACCCTATTTAAAACCTCAAGTAAATGTTCATGCTTTTCTGTATTTTTAATATTATTTGAATATGTTATTTAATTAAATGCGCATGTTTAAAATAATTTTATGAGCATGCATATGATAAAATAATTTCATACTTGCTGAAGTTTGCATTTGATTAAAGCTTGATTTTTTGTTGCAAATAACAGAATATTTTTTTTTGCTTCACTTGAACAAAATCTTCAGTCAGTTATCATATTATAATAACAACCATTTTATGAAAAAATCTTGTTGTAGATTAATATTTATCTTAATTTTATAAAGAACGAAGTATATAAATTTATAAAGATACAATCCCTTGCATACTGTAATTCCTTATTATATATTTTACATTCATTACATATTTTTTTAGTACTGTTATTCATTGATAGTGTTTTATTATAATAAAAGATCAGTATTTTATTATTTTTATTATATTAATTAAATAATATACTAATCACATTTAATACATTAAAATCCCTTCCTCACATTTGTATGAACATATTTTAATTTTTAAGTCCAATAAATATAATTTTTATTGTGGACTACAATTCAAATATATTTTTCTTCATCAGATTCTATTTACCAAATACATTTTTTTCATCAGATTCTATTTACCAAATACATTTTTTCATCAGATTCCATATAATATAGTTTTCTTCATCATATTCTTTAAGTCAAATATATTTTTCTTCATCAGATTCTACATAACAAATATATTTTTCTTCATCAGATTCCATATACCAAATATATTTTTCTTCATCAGATTCTACATACCAAATATAATTTTTTACATCAGATTCTGTATACCAAATATATTTTTCTTCATCAGATTCTATATACGAAATATATTTTTCTTCATTAGATTATATAGAAAAATATATTTGTATTAAAAATAAATTTCTAGAAAAATATATTTGGTAATTTTTTTCATCAGATCCTACAAACCAAATATATATGTTTGTTCATCAGATTCTATGTACCAAACATTCTTTTGGCGAAAAAGCAGCGTGTCGCCTTCCACTTAGCGCGAGATGTCCCCACGAACCAAACGGCACTTATTTAAACTACGCCGGTTTATAATTCGATAATCCGTTTAGCATCCACGCCCCCCCCCGTACCCCCTCCCCCTACAACAGGCCGATTAATCGCGACCTAATCCTCCACAAAGACATTACACGTTGTTCAACCATGAATATTCAAACGAGTCGCGGAAATGTCCGCATCCCGGTCCAGGGTTATCTCTGCAGTAAATATTCATCATCATTGTTATTCTAATGGCGGAATGTGTGCAGAGCCCTTAAGATCTTTAATTAGTTAAATGAATTGCATGGCACCGCTGCGGTGGCCGGACTCATTGAAGCCATTTGGACCGGACTTTGTGCAGGACGGAAAAGGACATCATGGAATTGCCCCCGCTTGATAACCTGGTGCCGCGGATGCTATTCACTGGACGTGAATTCTTTTGTTCGTTGACAAATGGACGGTGAAATTCTGGCAAAAGGGACATCTTCTCGAGTTATTTAGTCTCTTATTGAAATATTGTGGTTGTCTGTAAGCTAAATTTGAATATATAATTAATCTAAACGTATTAAAGCTAGTATTAGAGCTTGCTAATATTATAGTTACTAACCTTGACTGAAATTTTAGAAATTGGTTCTATCCACGCCTGAAATAAAAACAATACCATAACAATACTATAATTCATTAGCTATTCTCACATCAGACTATTCTCAACTTAGAGATCACCTTTTACCATTTTTGCAGTAGAAACAATGCGATGGATTGTGATGCAAACACGATGCAATGAATATGGAAAAAGTATTTAATGGAAAAAATTGCATAATTTAAATTTTATTTTTAAATTTTCGCATGTTTTTTGCATACAAGTTAAAAACTAAATCTTAAAAATTATTATAAAAAAATATTATTGTTTTTTAACATGAATTAGAAATTCTTTTGACACACACAGAAGTTCAATAGGATTCTAAATATTTTAAACAACTATCCAGATGCTATTTCAACTAAAAACAATTTCCTTGAATCTTCGTAAATAACTATGAAAAGTTTCTCTTGCTTTGTGAATTTGTCATTAATGCAATTTTACTTGTTGGATTACAATAAACAAAGCATGCATCATGTTAAAACATATTTTATCATTAAATCCAATCAACATTTTTTTGAAAAAAAACACTACTATAGCGTAACTGAAATAAAAATGTCTTTGTATCTTTAAAAACAGTTTGTATAAATCAATTTTCCATTGTACCAAAATTAAACAAATGGCATACATATTTTTTATTCGCATAATGAAGGAAATAAAATAATAATTTAATAGTTCTGTAATAATTAATGCTTTTACTCATAATATATTTTTTATATCTTCAATTAAAAGTTGAGTTTAATATTAAAATAAAGTTTTAAAAAAATTATTTCTATGTATATTTGTTTTGTAATTCTTTGACCTCCATTTTTTATCTGAACTATATTGGTGTTGTAATAATTTTTGAGTTTCATTTTCAAGAACTTTGCTTAGATGTTAGTGAAAATCTTTGAAATGAAATTTTTTAGCACTGTTTAGAAAAAATATATTTAAATATTGCACAATACAACTTAAAATATTCAATATGAAAAAAATTAATAATTGTAATTAACATACAAAGTCCTTTTTATGCTGCACATTAGATTTACACGAAACTCATGCTTTCTTCTCAGAATTCTATAAATCTTCTATTTTCTCCTACATCCAGAATAAAAATATATTGATAATGTATGAAACATACGTAAAGAGCAACTTCTAAAAAAAGAATGCAGCGAAGTTTGATTTTCAAAAAATTTGCTTTGATATTGTGAAAATCTTTGAAATGAAATTTTTTAGTACTGGTAAGGAAAAGATATTTATTTAAGTATTTCTTAATATAACTTAAAATATCCAGTATGAAAAAAATTAAAATTAAAAAAAAAAAAATATCTGCAATTAACATTGAAGGTTATCTTTATGCTGCAAATTAGATTTACACTAAACTTACGTATTCTTCTCAGAATTCTATAAAACTTCTATTCTTTTCCTGCATTCTGAATAGAAATATATTGATAATGTATGAAACATATGTAAAAAGGCAACTTCTAAAAAAGGAATGCAGCGAAGTTTGATTTTCAAAACGTTTACTTTGACATTGTGAAAATCTTTGAAATGAAATTTTTTAGTACTGTTAAGAAAAAGATATTTAAGTATTTTTTGAACAGTATTCTTAATACAACTTAAAATATACAACACGAAAAATTAATAATTGTTTAAATATCTATAATTAACATTAAAAACTCTTTGTATGCTGCAAAATAGATTTATACCAAACTCATGTCTCCTGCTCAGAATTCTGTAAAACTAGTATTTTTTTCCTACATTCAGAATAAAAATATATTGATAATGTATGAAACATATTTAAAAGAGTAAAAAGAAGAATGCAGCGCGCCAAGCATATTGCTACCTGTGTTTCCGAGCAGAGATCTCGTCAAATATTGAAAAGGACGAATCCCCCATCTATCTGATCATCGATGAAAAATGAGAAGCTTCAAAATATGAACAGCAACATAATCCTTTTCTCTGCCAGAAATGCATAATGTTACGGAGAAAGCATGTTTTCAAAGCTGTCTTACAATAACGGGACTTTTTTTTTCCTTCCTTCCTCACTTTATGATTTGGAAATGCGGAATGGAAAAGACAAGATTTGATACGAAATAGGGTGCTCCATCTTTTTCCATTTTGTTGTACTTTTCTTGATGCAGAATTTTAACAAGACTGCGAGTGTGCTACCTTTTTTTCTTGTGTGTGCTTTCCGAATATTTTCAGTTTAAATACTTAAATAAAATATAGTTTTATAACGATCTTGGTTTTCAACAAAGACGCGACGTTTGTTTGATGGTTCTTTTTATTTTCGAAAAAAAAAATTATTTTTGTCTGACGTATTTTAAGTATATTTATTTTCTAAAGTCTTATTTAGTTGTTAAAATATTATTTAGTTTTCAATGGATCGTGTACTTTATTTCAAATTACGCGATTTTGGTTTAATTGAAAGGAACAAGATGCAAATTAAGAATGCAAATTCCGCTCCAGCTAAGAAACGTTTAGTTTATAGTCTCTTATCCGGAGAGAAAATATATTTAGGGCGACCCTGCGTATTAGTTGGTCTACACACTCTCATCCTACGCGTAGCTGAGAATCGCTTAGAAGTTGCTGAATTGCTCAGAAGTGGAATAATCCCAAGAATAATTGTCTGTCTTTAAATGTGTTAAATATTGAACGTCTCTAATTGTATGTGTGTGATGTTGTACGTGTATAAATAAATCTGTGACTTCTCCAACATGAGCCTTAACCTAACCACATTCAGTTAACATTAAAATAAAGTTTTAAAAAATATATTATATTTGTTTTGTAATTTTTTGTATTCCATTTTTTATCTCAGCTATATTGGTGCTGCCATAATTATGAATTTTTGAATTTAAGTTTCAAGGTATTTGCTTTGATGTTAGTAAAACTTTTTGAAATAAACTTTTTTAGTGCTAGCAAAAAAAAAGATATTTAAGTATTTCTTAATAGAACTTAAAATATTCAGTATGAAAAAAATTAATAATTTAAAAAAAAATATCTGCAATTAACATTGAAGGTTATTTTTATGTTGCAAATTAGATTTACACCAAACTTATTGCTTTCGAATCAAAATTCTATAAAATTTCTATTTTTTCCTACATCCAGAATAGAAATATATTGATAATGTATGAAACATATGTAAAAAAGGCAACTTCTAAAAAAAGAATGCAGCGAAGTTTGATTTTCAAAAAGTTTGCTTTGATATTGTGAAAATCTTTGAAATGAATTTTTTTGGCACTGTTAAGAAAAAATATATTTAAGTATTACACAATACAACTTAAAATATTCAATATGAAAAAAATTAATAATTGTAATTAGCATTCAAAGTTCTTTTTATGCTGCAAATTATATTTACGCCGTACTTATGTTTCCTGTACAGAATTCTATAAACCTTCTATTTTTTCCTGCATCCAGAATAGAAATATATTGATAATGTATGAAACATATGTAAAAGAGTAACATCTAAAAAAAGAATGCAGCGAAGTTTGATTTTCAAAAAGTTTGCTTTGATATTGTGGAAATCTTTGAAATGAAATTTTTAATACTGTTAAGAAAAAGATATTGAAGCATTTTTTGAACAATATTTTTTAATGCTACTTAAAATATACAATATGAAAAATTAATAATTGTTTTAAATATCCGTAATTAACATTCAAAATTCTTTTTATGCTGCAAATTAGATTTACACCAAACTTATGCTTTCGACTCAGAATTCTATAAAGCTAGTATTTTTTCCTTCATCCAGAATAGAAATATATTGATAATGTATGAAACATATGTAAAAGAGTACCTTCTGAAAAAAGAATGCAGCGAGGTTTCATTTTCAAAAAGTTTATTTTGATATTGTGGAAATCTTTGAAATTAAATTAAATTAATAATTTAAAAAAATAGTTATAATTAACATTCAAAGTTCTTTTTATGGTGCAAATTAGATTTACACCCAACTTATGCATTCTTCTCAGAATTCTATAAAACTTCTATTTTTTTCTGCATCCAGAATAGAAATATATTGATAATGTATGAAACATATGTAAAAAAGGCAACTTCTTATAAAAAAAAAGAAGAATGCAGCGCGCCAAGCATATCGCTACCTGTGTTTCAGAGCAGAGATCTCGTCAAATATTGAAAAGGAGGAATCCCCCATCTATCTGATCATCGATGAAAAATGAGAAGCTTCAAAATATGAACAGCAACATAATCCTTTTCTCTGCCAGAAATGCATAATGTTACGGAGAAAGCATGTTTTCAAAGCTGTCTTACAATAACGGGACTTTTTTTTCCTTCCTTCCTCACTTTATGATTTGGAAATGCGGAATGGAAAAGACAAGATTTGATATGAAATAGGGTGCTCCATCTTTTCCATTTTGTTGTGCTTTTCTTGATGCAGAATTTTAATAAGACTGCGCGCGTGCTACTTTTTTTTTTTTGCGTGCTTTTCGTATAGTTTTGGTTTAAATACTTAAATAAAATATAGTTTTATAACAATATGAGTTTCCAGCAAAGACGTTACGTTGTTTGATGATTCTCCGTATTTTCAGGAAAAAAAAATTATCTGACTTGTTTTAAGTATATTTATTTTCTAAAGTCTTATTTAGTTTTTAACATATTATTTAGTTTTCCATGGATCGTGTACTTTATTTCAAATTACGCGATTTGTTTAATTGAAATTAATAAGATGTAAATCAACAGTGCGAATTCCGCTCCCGCTACGATACGTTTAGTTTATAGTCGCTTATCCCGAGAAGAAATATATTTAGAGCAACCCTGCGTATTAGTTGATATACATACATTTGATACGAAATAGAGTGCTCCATCTTTTCCATTCTGTTGTACTTTTCTTGATGCAGAATTTTAACAAGACTGCTCGTGCTACCTTTTTTTTGTGTGTGCTTACCGTATATTTTCGGTTTAAATACGTAAATAAAATATAGTTTTATAACCATCTTAGTTTTCAAGAAAGACGCTACGTTGTTTGATGATTCTCTTCTTTTTCAAAAAAATTTTTTTTTTTTATCTGACTTGTTTCAAGTATATTTATTTTCTAAAGTCTTATTTAGTTTTTAACATATCATTTAGTTTAAAGTATATTATTTTATTAATGGAACGTGTAATTTGTTTCAAATTACTCGATCTTGATTTATTTGAAAGGAATAAGATGTAAAGAGAAATTGTCAGTCGGCCTCGAGACTCTCATCCAAGAGAAGGTGCAGTGCAACTTGCGCTCCCCTGAGAAACGTTTAGTTTATAGTCTCTCATACCGGGAAGAAATATATTTAACGCATACTAAATTGAATACTAACTTAATTTAACGCATACTAATTTAATTGGCCTATATTCTATAGACCAATGAAATATATTTTAATTGGTCTATAGACTCTCACCCGGAGAGGAAGCATATTTCGCTCATCCTGCGCTTAGCTGAGTAACGGGTTTTCTGCTTATAAGTTGAGTTTTTTCACGAATCTGTAATTAACTGTCTTTAAATGTGTTAAATATTGTGCGTCTCTAATTGTATGTATGTGGTATTTGTGCATGTGTCAATAAAGTTGTGACTTATCCAACCTAAACTTTAAGTATCTCAACCCAACCACTTCCAGTTATAATCTGGTTGCCTAACTAGCACATTACAGTTTAACAGTGTAATTAATACTTCCATAAATACAAATCGTCATAATCTGAACAAAAAGGATTAGTAACGTATAAAACTTATGGCAATTTTATTTCTTTTACTTAAAACTTCTTAAGACCTTTCTAATGGCATAAGTGAGAGTGTAAATATATATATATATATTTCTTTTGCTATATAATATAATAACAACACAAATATTTAACTAATTTTTCGTCTATACCAAAAAATACCAAGATTACCACACAGCTTTCCCAAATCCTTTTTTTTTTTAAACCGGAGCATTTTGTTCCGAAAGTAACCTTCCTCTATTTATTTTCCAGTCTAAATAACATTCATTTCGAACTAAGCTATTTATCTTTGTCTAAATCATTTCGCCACTTTTTCTCAACTTGTTTTCTTCAACTTATATCTCAGCAAAAAAAAAAGGCAAGCTTAGTGCGAAGAAAGACTTGGCAAAAAAAAAAAAAAAGAATAAAAAATCCCCGGTCTGAAAGAAATCCCGTATTAGCCATCTTAGAAGGCGACATGGTGCTTCGGATTTTGGAAGACAGACTATCTTGATAGCAAAGATGCTTTATGTCTTTAATGACTAGAAAAATATTGGTCTTTTCTTCTCCAAGAAAAATGCTGACCACTTAAAGCCGAGATATCCCTCGGCCAAGCTCAAAAGATTGAATTGGGCAACACCATTAATAAATGATAGCATTTGGGTTGGAATCGTTATTTTCAATAAAATGGTCTTTCAGAGAATTTCTTTTAAATGTACTGTTGTCGTAATTTAGCTCTTGCAATGATTACTTTTATTTTGATTTATGGTGATTTGTTAAAAATATATTACCAGTATAATTGAGACTCCATTAGCTAATAGAAAAATCATTCTTGGAATTGATAGAATTTTCAAAACTTCTAAATGTTTCATTTTTGACTTTTGAAATAGATGCATAGATATGAATTTATTTGTATTGAGTTTGTGCATAGTCATTGAAATATTGTACAGATCCATCGAAATTTTGAAACACAATTGTAACATAACTAACTGTAACATTTTCTTAACAGACATAACTGTAACATTTTGTAACATAATAATCCTTATATATTTTCTTTTGTAGATAATAGAATAGTTTGAATAAGATGAATGGATGGATAGTGAATGATAGAATTTTGAAAATTTCTAAATGTTTCAACTTTTGAATTTTGAAATAGGAAATTTTCTTCATCTTCATTGAAATATTGAACACAGCCATTGAAATATATTTTTTATACATTTTCTTTTGTGGATAATAAAATAATTTTAATAAGAGGAATTGTGTGGATGAATAGTGAGTGATAGAATTTTGAAAATTTCTAAATGTTTCATTTTTTGAATTTTGAAATAGAAAATTTTCTTCATCTTCATTGAAATATTGAACACAGCCATTGAAATATATTTTTTATACATTTTCTTTTTTAATAAAATAATTTTAATAAGAGGAATTGTGTGGATGAATAGTGAGTGATAGAATTTTGAAAATTTCTAAATGTTTCATTTTTTGAATTTTAAAATAGAAAAATATATTTTGTTCATATTCATTAAAATATTGTACACAGCCATTGGAATTTTGATACATAATTGTATATTCTTTATACGTTTTCTTTTGCGGATGAATAGAATAGATGATTGAATTTTGAAAATTTCTAAATGTTTCTTTTCTGAATTTTATAATAAAAAATTATTTTGTGCTTGTTCATTAAAATATCGTACACAAAAATTGAAATTTTGTTACATAGTTTTATATTTTTTCTACATTTTCTTTTGTGGATGAATTTTAATTTTTGTCAAATTACATATTCGATATTTTTCCATTATATTGCACAATAGATTAAAGGAGATCTTTTGTATAATGAATTAAATACTGATAAAAAAACAGGCAATATAAATCGAAAAATAATAGAAATTTTTGACCTTTTGAACAAATTTTAAATATTATAAATTTTAAATTTAAATATTTCAAATATTTATTTATATATAATTAAAATTTTAAATATTACTATATTTAAAATTTGAAATATTTGAAAATATTCTGAAAATTGGTGATTCAGTCACGTTTTCACATTCATATATCCTGGATATTGGTGATTCAGTCACATTTTCACAATCTAGTATCCTTAATATTGGTGATTCAGTCATGTTTTCACAAACTGGTATCCTGAATATTGGTGATTCATTCACGTTTTCGCAATCCGGTATCCTGAATTTTGATGATTCAGTCACGTTGTAACAATTATCATATTTCTGAGAGAAATGATTGCAACAAGTATCATAACTGAATTTGAACCTGAAGCCATGCTAATAAAAATGAAATATACAGCTATAAATATATATATGGTAACTATAAACTATAAATCTATATAAAATTGCGTTACTTCCTTATTAATTTATCGTTATGCTCCTTCCATTTTGTAAGTAAATTTTTAAGAGTTCAAGTTTGAAGTATGTTCTTTTAAGCGTTATCTCAATCTTTGTTTAAGTATTTTCGACTCCCGCGTTTTCTTTTATAATCTGGCACTTCAGTTAAGTAAAGCTCCCAGTAGGAATGTTCAGAATTTATATCCCGAAACACCGCTTCCATTGTCTCGTTTACACCTCCTACTTTTGCATAAATATGTTTTTGCACACCCCTATCCCATCCCCACCACCCCTGTGCCCATGGTAACGGCCAAAGTTTGGAGATCATTCCAGTCTTTTATGACTTACCTGCGTCTCAAAAAAAGGCAAAAAGAAAAAAATATATATATGAGGCACAACTACTAAAATAAAAGAAGGCATGTAAATCTCCAAATTTTAGGATCCCTCTGTGTCCACCATTATCTTGATGCTGAGGGGTGTATTTTTGCAGAAAAAAGATGAGAGGTGGTGTTAAAATTCGGGGTCTTGTGACTAGAGGGCCGTTAATTCCGTCGATTACCTTATGACAAAACTAGAAGGCGAGACCTTCATAAAAATCTATAAATAAAGAAGGGCCTGTGACAGGTTCCGCTCTCCGATAGCCTGTAAAGCTGTCTTTTTTGCTGGCCTCCAGGGAAATTGCAGGGAAGTCACCACATAAAATGTTTGGGGCTGGATTGCTGGTAATGATAGAAGATCATTATGATCTGCAAGTTTGCAGACATGAAAATATAGCCATACATATATTGCATCAAAAGATTTTGCATTAAATTGCATATATTTGCATATACTTGACAATACTTGCAATAATGTTTTTTTCATTAAATTAAAGAAATAATTTAAGTGTACGTATTGGATAATTCTCTTCAGGAATATTGTATTGCTGGTAATGATAGAAGATCATTATGATCTTGAAGTTTGAAGTGTGAATATACAGAAAGATATATATATATATATATATATACATGAATATATGGGTACATATTGTATCAAAATTTTTTTGCATTAAATTACCTATATTTGCATTAAATATATTTTTGCATTAAATTAAAGAAATAATTTAAGCGTATTCGCATCATTAATGGATAATTCTCTTCAGGAAAAATGAATTAAATTTATTATAATTGAAAATATTTATTTGTGTTAGAATAACTATTTATTATTAAATATCTCCAGATAAAAAGCAAAGAATTTATTATATTTCAATAAAAGTAATTTTTTTCAGATATTAACATTTCATAACTGTTATATAATTCACTGTCTAACCAAAAAGTAGAACGAAAAGTTTTTCAGCGTGTCATAATAAAATTGCTTAAGTCTGATAAACTATATTTGTTAACTGATATGTTCAGAAAGTATGAAATCTTTTTATTCGTATTTATTTTATGAACATTTAACTATTATATTTTTTTCTGTATTGAATATTTCGGTGTCATTTTTTTCTGTATTGAACATTTCACTGACGTTAAAAAATGAATAAATCATATCCAAACACAAAAAATTGCCTGAACTAATTTTTCCTTTTGACTTTAAAAAAATCATCCTTAAAGAGATTAAATTGTAAACGGTTTTTATTTTTGACAGCAATATTATATTGTCTCATAAAAGTTATTTAATTTTCACATTTAGAGATATTTTTTGTTACGTTTTAAATAATTTCATTGTGTTTAAATTATTTTTACGGAGATTATATTTATTTTATAAGAAGAATTTCAAAAATTAATTACTATTACATATTATACTTGAATTATTTAATCAAATTTATAACGATATTAACAATTAAAAAGAAACTGGAATAACAAAAATGTTGTCATTAAAATAACATTTGAGAATATAAATAATTAGTTAAAAAATTCATTATAATATATTCCAAAACTCTTTGATATATCCATTATAATAAGTTTAGGCCTAGAGTTTCTACTGTGAACTTTCTACAGCCAATAGAAAAAGTGTCATTACAATTACTCGAAGAACACACTCTTCGAAACCTTTTCAGTTCTATTAAAAAGCAGTATCAAGTTAATGTCGTTAAAGATGTTCGACATCATTCTGTCTTTTCACATTTTCTTCTGCTCTTCTCTTAGAAGTTCTCAAACAAAAAAATTCTTCTAGTTTCCCGGCATAGACAGGTTTTTGGATACTTTGAAATTGAAGCGTAAAAAAAATGAGACTTATACAATGGGTTTAATGGAAGAGACTGAAGATTGCAGGGGTTTAATAGATGTCTTGAATCATCGAGTTCAAAAGGCAACAAATGAAGCGACACCTACACAGAATTCCCATCCCCTCCACCAGAAATGTTTTATTTTTATTTTAGGGAGTTTGAAAGTATTTTATTGCATTAGATGGCAACATTAGATTAATGGTTTGGTTAATATTAAATAATTTCTATTAATTCTAAAAATTCTTTTCAATAACAACTAATACGAAGTCGATATCACTAATCGACCAATGAAATTGATTTATTATAATAATTGCTTTTGAATATATAAATGAATATCATTTTTACATTTTCGAGACTGCAAATGACATTTTTTCGATTTAAAAAAGTTTAAATGGGAGATTAGATTGCTAAATTCGTAAAAATTACGAAACATCAATTTAATATATTTAAATGAAAACTTTACTTTATTAAATTTTTAATTATTTAGCACTGAATAGTTAATTTTATTTCCAATATTACAGCATTACTACTTTTAATTTGTTTACATTTTTTCTATATCATTAAAAATTTTTTCTAATGTTAGGTACATTTAAAATTTAAAAACAATGAACGTTTTTAAGGGGAAAAAATGAAGCGAAAATCGTTTTCATAAAAGTTTTTATAAAAGTTAAAACGATTTTTGCTTCATTTTTCAATTCCTTCTATTAGCTCACACTCTCCCTATATATATCTTGTTCAAATTTTCAATCTTTAATAAAATACCTTTTATTCATCAACTCAAGTTCAAATACATTTTTTTTAACTTGTAGAGGATGACACTGGATGTTAATACAGTTTTTTCAAATATTAATTCAGTAATTAAATTTAATTAATTAATTTTAGTTTTTTTTAGATTTAAGTTGCGTATATCTACCAATAGAGGGTGCCAGATAAAGTTAAAAAAATGAATTAAAATTATTTATAAAGGACTTTCTACAAGTGAAAAAAAAGTGGGAATTGACTTATTTTTTTTTTATATTATTTGTTTAGTAACAGTTCATAAAAATTTATGAAAACGATTTTCACTTCATTTTTTTAGTAATAGTACATAAAAGTTCATGAAAAGGTTATAAAATCAAATCTTAACAAATAATTTTACATATACAAAAAGCATTAAAAATTTTTAATTTAAGTATACAAAATTAATTGTTTTTGTGTCTGTATTTACTATTTAAGTTTTAATAATATACTCCCTTTTTTAAACATCCGTAAAAAATTAAAAATGGATATTTACGATTTGTTTCAAAATGCATTTGTTCGATCCCTACATGAAGATTTTTTTTTACGTATTCTATCCCATCCCAAAAATAAGAAACCCTTTTTTCACTTCCTAAAGTGTTTTTGTTTTGAAAAAACTGAAATGCAACAGAGTTTTGCGAAGCTTGGTAAATATTGTTTCAATGCAATATGATGCATTCCATACATACACGATGCTTCCTTAAAAGTACATATCTGTTGTAAAAATACTAGAGCATTTATTTCAGACAGAAAACACATTCTTTTGAAATCGAAAGACATGAAGAATTCCTTCGAAAATAATATTCCTAAAAAGCCGGAGTTATAGACATTTGCAAATATTTTTTTAATATTTCAACAAATATGTACTAAAACAAATGTACTTTTATTTGCAATTGTCAAATAATATATTTTTAATACTTAATATATTGTATATTGTATTATAATTCATTAATAATGTTAAAAGTTTTGATTTATCAACAATTATTTTTTATCTAGAAATCATTATTTTTTATTTATCTAAATCATATAATATATATTAATTTTTATTAATGTCACAAATATTTTAATATAAAATTTATATTTATTTTATATTACTTGTCTTTAAATACAGTATATAGTGTTAGTTAAGTTTTCAAATAAAAATATTAAGATTATAGAATTGGTTATAATCTTTAATAATTAATTGTTTTTCACTGATTTATATTAAAATAGTTTTTTAATTGTGTTTTTATTAAATTTAATTTGAAAAATTTATCAAAATAACATTTAAAAGTTTTGATTAGCCAAAATATTACATATAATATTCTACGTAAGAAATATTAAATTTAAAAAAAAATATCACAGTATTATTTTTATGAATTTTCAAATATGTTATTTTTCTATTTTTATGTTTATTATATTTTAAATTATTTTACTTCAGTGACCAAAAATATATTTTGTTAAAATGCTGGGACTTTTGTGGGAAATCATTTGACGTTAGAACAAAGATAACAGGTGGGCTGAACACTTCGTAGGCTGACACATAGATGGCACTACTAATATTAAATCCATATGATTTTTAGTTAGCCCTAACCTTTAAAAGACACGTGTATAAATTTGACAGCAGTTGCACTATTAGTATGTGAGTTACAGCATTTTTAGTGAAGCAACTTTTGTTATTTGAAAAAATTGATAAAAAGGAATTTCGTGTGTTAATAAAGCATTGCATTTTGGCGAAAAAAAATACTATTAAAGCCAAGGCTTGGCTTGATAAACATTATTCGGATTTTACACCAGGAAAATCAACCGTAGAGAAATGGTTTGCTAAATTTAAACGAGGCGAAATGAGCACCGAAGATGATGCACGCAGTGGACGCCCCAAAGAGGCTGTTACCGACGAAAACATCAAAAAAGTCCACAAAATAATTTCTGATTAGTATACATTATATACATAATTTCTGATTAGTATATGACATAATTATTTCTGATAACCGTAAAATGAAGTTGATTGAGATAGCTGAGACCCTAAAGATATCAAAGGAACGTGATGGACATATCGTGAATGAATATTTGGATATGCGAAAGCTCTGTTCAAAGTGGGTGCCGCGCGAGCTCACAATCGACCCAAAACAACAACGAATTGATGATTCTAAGCAGTGTTTGGAGCTGTTCAATCGTAATAAACCCGAATTTTTGCGTCGATATGTGACAAGGGATGAAACATGGCTCAATCATTTCACACCGGAGTCCAAGACAGCCAGCAGAGTGGACTGCACGTGATAAACACTAAAAATGCTATGACTCCCATACTAATAGTGCAACGGCTGTCAAATTTATACACGTGTCTTTTGAAGGTTAGGGCTAACAAAAATCATATGGATTTAATACTAGTAGCGCCATCTATGTGTCAGCCTATGAACCTTTCAGCCCACCTGTTATCATGTTTCTCATTGCGCTTCTACAATTTGCAAATACAAAGCCTCACTTGTGGGCCATTTGAGGATACATGCTCAAAGGGCTCTAATATAATTCTAATTTTACACTCATTGTACTTAAGTTTACATATATTGCTCAAAGTTTACACAAACTGTCCTTAGGTTTACATATATTATTCTAAATTTACACATTTTGTCTTTTACATATATTGTTTTCTGAATTGAAATTCAACAATTACAGAAATTAATGAATTTAGATATTTTTTATTTGTTATAATTCATGCCATTTGCAAGGTATTCGTAATTAATATCTACGAATACCACCTGACTACTATTATATTTCTTACTATTATATAATTATTTTTATTTAAAGTTTTAGCTTATCTAACCATTGTAACAAAAATTAAAAACTGGACTCATTTTAAATGAAATATTCTACGACATTATCATTAGTAATAAAGAAAAATTATAATTCTGTTGAGTTACTATTGATATAGGAAACAAAAAAATATTGAATTATCGTAAAATAAAAAAGTTGTATCTTCCAACGTAAGCAAAAAATAAACATATACGCGTTTCTTATCATTTTACTTTCTTATCACTTTATTTTTGAACCACAAAAAAATTGACTTATTTCCGATATTAATATCGTGATAATTTTCAAAGAAATAACTGCATTTATTCTTCAGGAATGATTTTTATATTTTTATCCTTCCATGATATTGATTATTTTAACATGCACTTAAGGGAATTAAAACTTTCAAGTTTACACTGTGATAAATACAAAAGAGTTATCTCGATTTCGAAGGCTATTTGAATAAATTAAATTTGAAATGGATTTTTGAAATTTAATATGAATTTTTGAATGAATTTTTGAAAATTAATATTAAATTTGAAAGGTTATCTGAAATGAAAAGGAACTCAAATGTAATTTTATTTTGAATTTTAAACCATTCAATTGAATTTTTATATGAAGAAAGCCATAATAAATTTAAAATATAAAATTGGGAATAAATGAATAAATTTAATTACAACAAAAATATTTACATTGTGTAATTTAGAAAAAAAGATTATTCCATTGTTTTCGAAGATTTTCTATAGTACCCTATATGACTGAAGAATTATTATATAAATACTATCTCAATAATTTGTAAATCATCTAATAACCGCTTGTTAAACAAAAGCTAACGCATAAATTGAAATAAGTTGTACTTTGATTGCATTTATTATTATAGCATTCATTCGTTGTTATTATTGTTAATATAATTATTAACATTAACATAATTCATCATTAATTATGATTATATATATATAATATTATAATCATTAATAATAAGATAAATAAAAGCAGTTCTTTTAAAAGGCGTATTGTAACCATGCTTCCTCCTACGCATTGGCGAGGACCTGAATGGCCAAGTGGCTAGCGCTCTGGCGCTCGGTACCACAGGTTTCGGGTTCGAGTCCCGGCGGTGCCATGGATGTTTGTAGTGGTTCGGAATCCACTTTAAACTGTAGGTCCCGGTCTATTTAGCCTAAAGTGTGCACAAGATGACCGTAGAGCGATAAACCAAACAAAACCCAACCTACGGATTGGCGAGAGCACCCCCTGTGGCATTCAGGAGAAATGGTCTGTAGGCCTCTAGACTCTCACAGAGGAATGAGAGGAAGTACAGCGCAGCCACGTACTTCTACTGAGAAACATTTAGTTTACAGCCTTTCTCATCCTGAGAGGAAATATATTTAACGCAACCATGCGTATTAGTTAACCTACAGACTCTTACCCACTGAGAAAGTATGTTTCGCGCATCCAACGCGTGCCTGAGTATCTTTATTTTCGGTATAGAAGTGGAGTCCATCCATTAATATATAATTAAATGGGCTGAATATTATATATCTCTAATTGTAGTGTTTGAGAAGAAATACAGCGCAATTTGCTCCCCCTCTTAGAAACGTTTAGTTTATAATCTCTCATCCTGAGAGGAAATATATTTAACGCAACCCTGCGTATTAGTTGATCTACAGACTCTCACCCAGAGTGCAAATATATTTCGCACATTCAGCATGTACCTGAGCATCTTTATTTTAGTCTTAGAAGTGGAATCCTTCCACGTTCTTATCTATATGACTTTAAAATTAAATATTGTATGCCTGTAATTGTATGTTTGTAGTGCTTGTGAGTGTGTGAATAAAGTTGTGAATTCTCAAACCTGTGTCTCAAGTCTCAATGCAATCACACGCCTTTACAATTAAATTGTTCCAACCGACAACTCTACAGTATTAACATAAAAATCCATAAATTTATTGTTGTAAAATCTTTTAATTGTATAATTTGTTTGCTCTCAACCAAGATCGATATTTAATATGTAAATTGTTTAATGAATTTCGTTTTCTCATTATATCTGAATTATTAACTCTCTCGCTGCAAAATATTTTCATTAATTAAAATTTATTAAAGTATTGTTACTGAAGAAATAAAAAACCAACTCGACTGTTTCTCAAAACATTTGGATTGCAAATGTTTTCATTAAAATATGTTATAGTTTAGCTTTAATAGAAATTTAATGTATCAATTGGTTATTCTTTCTCGGAATATCTCTGTAGGTTCGAAATTAATTAATGTTATTAAGTAAAGTCGTTTACTCAATTATCGATGTAACAAATGCTCTCAGGTGATGCCAAAGTCTCCTAATTGATAAATCTCTCCTTGCGCTATTCGCCAGGACAAATAAAGAGAGTTTCGGTGTTTTCTTTTGGATGCTTGGCTTCTTTCCAAGGGCTTGCGGAGAAATTATTTCGCCAACTGGCGTATTCTTTCCCCTTTTGATGATTCTGTTCGCTACAAATTACTGGAGGAGTATTAGATCCGAGTAATGCAATGCAGCCAAAATGTTTTTATGTTTTGTCTTTAGTTTCGGATGGATGTAATGATAAAACATTAGCTGAGTCTTAAATGGATTTCTAATTTTACGAAAGAATGCCCTTGTTTTTCACTAGTATCATTCCGTGGATAGAAATATAATTCTTTGTTCAATTTTTACCTATAAAATTATGGGTATTGTTTTGGGAAGCGGGAACTTTCATGTCCTTGATCAGTTTTTCGTTTCCTTAACCATTTTCAATGTTTCTTATTGGTTTATTATTTTTTTATATTTCTTTCACGAGTTATTCTTATTGGTTTATTTATATTTCTTTCGCGTGCTTATTTATCAAATTTCTTTTACGTGCTTTTTTATTCAGTTTCTTTCACATGCTTTTTTTATAAAATCGCTTGGAATTCTATAGTTTTTTATTTATTATTTTTTTTTAATTTCTTTCGCATCATTTTATAAACTCGTTTGGAATTCTTTGGTTTTTTTGTTTACATTTAAAATGTTTTCTTTTTTCTATATTGAACGATAACTGATGAACATAATTTATTGCCTGAATATGATTTATTGATATTTTTTTTTTTTTGTTTGTTTAAGATTGTTATGTTTTTTGTTTTTTTTGTGCATTAAATTCCAAATTTTATGTCAACCTGTATATCGACCCAGCCTATAAAATGTTTAGCCATAAAATACATGTATCGTTTTCAGGAGAGTGGGTCAGCAATGTCCTGGACCACTTTCAACATTTCTTATTGGTTTAAATTTTAAAATTTTTCACGAGCTATTCTTATCTGTTTATTTAAATTTCTTTCACGTGCTTGTTTGCTAAATTTCTATCACTTGCTTTTTTATAAAATCATTCGGAAATCTATAATTTTTTTAATTTTTTATTTAATCAGTTTTTTTCCTCCATTTTTTTAATGATAATTGATGAGCATAATGTATTGCCTGAATATGATTTGTTGATACTTTTTCTTTTTCTATTCGTTTAAGATTGTTGTTATGCGTTTCCTTCATAAATTAATTTTTAAATTTTATGATTAACCTATATATCGGGCCAGCCAATTAAATTTTTTTGAACATCAATTGGCCTCGTGTTTCATTTATGTATGCCGCGATTAGTCCGCTGACAAATGATGAGGGGAGGACATTGTTTTCCGGTAAGACTTTTAAGGTTGATCCATGTTGTGTCGCTCAATAGAAAACACAGCAAACACCCACCAAACAGAATGGCTATCGATGCAAGACATTTTACAATCATCCCCATTTAAAAACTGAGGCCTTTTATAAAAAAAATAATACATTATAATTAAGTTAAATTCTTTACTTCAATTGCTTTTTAATTTTCTGTAATTTGTTCTTGTATTAATTAATTAAAATGGTAATTTATTACCAAATTTTACGTCAGAAAAATTAATCAAAAATACGTTTGATATTATAGTATTTTATTATAATAGTTTATAAGATTATGATAAAACATTAGCTGACATAAAAACCATTATTACGTAAAAACCATTCAAAAATTTCAGCAACTTGATCATTTTATTGTAAAATTCCGTGTTTGATTATTTTCTACAGAGCAATATTATTTTAATTTTTATAAACAGTACAATAAGAAATGCTCCTTTTCTTTTATATTTCTGATCATATAGCATATTATCAAATAAATATGATTTTACTTTGAGATTAAAACTACCGAAAATTAAACAAATAAAAAAAAAGGAGAAACTAAAGATCAACCATGAATTAACAAAGCGTTAAAAATGTCTTTGATATTAACTTCAAAACAAATCACAGATAAAAAAAATAACTGTTACTTTTTTAACGCGTCTCATAATCAAGATACACTTTTGTCGTTCGTTAAATAAAATAAAAAAAATGCCAGAAAAAAAACCTCAAGTACCACAAATAATATGAATAATTTTATCCAAGTGAGCTGCATTTTTATGAAGTAACCGCTAGTCGGTTTGCTATCTCTAAATTATATGAAGCATGCGAATATTTGACATGAAAACTTCGAACCAAGTAAGAAAGAAAGAAAGAAAAAAAAAATTGTAATTTGTGATAAAGATTGCCTCGAATGTTTTAGTATGATGCGAAAAACTTGCATTATTTCGCCACGGCTAAAAATAATTACAATTTTTTTCTTTTTTTTCTCAAAGCTCTTTCTGAGGCAAATGATAAAAATTTCGTGATATTTCCCTTTCATTATAAATTTCAAAAGAGCAAATTAGTTTCGAAAACGTCGGTGAAGTTTCTTCCTGGTGTTCTTTCTTCTCTTTTCTTTTTTTTTTTTTTTTTTTTTGAAGGTAAAATTTGCATATTTCGGGAGGGAGTGAGCAAGAGGGGGGAGGTAAAAAAAAAATCGGTGCAAAAAATTCACAAACAAAATTCATACATAATCAGTTTTACAGAGTTGTTAATTAATATTATAAGCATTGTTATAATTAATTTTTTTTTGTTGCTTAATTTTATTTCGGAATAGACTTTTTATTTCTCTAGATCAAAAAACAAAGAATAATGTATTTGTTAAATTGTATTTTTCTTTATCTTGCTATGACGGAAGGCTCTTTAAAAGGCTAATATCTCTAAAGGTATCTCACCGTGAAAGTGTTTTATGTTTTTAGTTGAAATATATTTATCTAAATCTAATTAAAGTTTTAAAAAACTATTTACAATGTACCATACTTTATAGATTATTATTTTCAAAATACAAATATTTATTTCAGAGTAAATAAATAAATGTTTATATTACTGTCATTTTAAAACATGTTTTTAAAAACTGAGAATTTTTATACAAAATTTAATCCATTATAATTTAATTATGTCTCTTAGAATTTAAATAAAAAAGAAAAATAATTCACTTTTTTAAAACTTTCTATATATTTTTCTTGTATTTGTTTATTAAATGGTAATTAATAACCATCTTTATTGGCAAGTTTTGCGTCAGAAAAAATCTAGAGTTATTAAAAATACGCTTGATTTTTTAACATTTTATTATAATATTTTCGTAAGGTTATGATAAAGCGTTAACTTTGTATTTACATAAAAACCTTTCAAACATTTCAACAACGTGATCATTTTATTGTAACAAACAGTATTTGATGATTTTCTACATAACATTGCTTTAAATTTTATAAATAGTACAATAAAAATGTCCTTTTTCTTTTAAATTTATGATCAAATAACATATTATCAGACAAATATGAATTGACTTTAAAATTAAAACTACCGAAATCTCAACATATAAAAATAAAGAAACTAAAGATCAACCATGTATTAACAAAGCGTTAAAAATGTCTTTGATATTACCTTCAAACCAATCACAAATAAATAAAAAATAACTGTTACTTTTTTAACACATCTCATAATCAAGATACACTTTTGTAGTTCGTTAAATAAAATAAAAAATGGCTACAGCGAATGGAATAATAAAATTTAAAAAACCCTCAAGTACCACAAATAATGTGAATAATTTTATCCAAGCGAGCTGAATTTTTATGAAGTAACCGCTAGTCGGTTTGCTATCTCTAAATTATATGAAGCATCTGAATATTTGAGATGAAAACTTCGAACCAAGTAAGTAAGAAAGAAAAAAAAAAATTGTAATTTGAGATGAAGATTGCCTCGTATGTTTTAGTATGATACGAACAACTTGCATTATTTCGCCACGGCTAAAAATAATTACAATTTTTTTTTTTTTTTTCTTAAAACTCTTTCTGAGGCAAGTGATAAAAATTTCGCGATATTTCCCTTTCATTATAAATTTCAAAAGAGCAAATTAGTTTCGAAAACGTCGGTGAAGTTTCTCTCCTGGTCTATGTTTTTTTTTCATTTTCATTTTTTTAAAGAGAAAATTTGCATATTTCGAGAGAGAGTATAGACGAGAGGAAAAAAAAAAAAAAAAAATCGGTGAAAAAATTCACAAACAAAAGGCATACATAATCAGTTTAACATAGATGTTAATTAATAGTATAAGCATTGTTATAATTTTATTTCGGAATTTACTTTTTATTTCTCTAGATCAAAGAAAACAACGAATAATTTTGTTAAATCTTACCTTTTTTTATGATTGAAAGCTCTTTAAAATTCTAATTTCTCTAAACGTATTTCTGCGTGAAAGTGTTTTATGTTTTTTATTTGAAATATAATTATCTAAATGTATTTAAAAGTTTTTAAAAAATGTTTACAATTGTACTAAAGTGTAAATTTTCCTGGGTTTTTTTTCCGCACGACATACAAATACAGGTAATTTTTCCGGCTTATATGTGGCTTATCTACATTATACTTCACTTTCAGGTCAAACAATGATTTAAAAATCCATATTTTATAGATTAATTTCAAAATACAAATATTTATTTCAGAGTAAATAATTTAATGTTTATGTCCTCGCCATTTTAAATCATGTTTTTAAAACAGTATTTATAACAATTTTTATAGGAAACTTAATCCATTATAATTTAATTATACTTCATACGGTTATAATAAAAAATTGTTTTAAATAAAAAAGCCAAATAATTCAGTTTTTTTAAACTTTCTATCTATTTTTCTTGTTTTAGTTTATTAAAAATACTTTTGATTTTATAACATTTTATTATAATATTTTATAAGAATTTTATTATTAATATTTTATAATTTCCATATCTATTGCTTCTTTTGTTCTATTATTTGTTATCTATAAAGACTTAGCTTTAGTAGCTTTAGTTATAGATTAAAATTTAACTTAGTAAATTGTAAATAATTTAAAAACACTTTTAAATATATTTAGATAATTATATTTCAACTAAAAGCATAAAACACTTTCACGGAGAAATACCTTCAGAGAAATTAGCCTTTAAAGAGACTTCCATCATAATAAAATAAAAAAAAAGGTTTAACAAAAACTTTATTCGCTGTTTGCTTTGATCTAGAGAACAAAAAAGTGAATTCCGAAATAAAATTAAACAAAAAATGAATTATAACAATGCTTATACTATTAATTAACATCTATGTTAAACTGATTATGTATGCCTTTTGTTTGTGAATTTTTTTAACCGATTTTTTTTTACCTCCTCTCCTTTACTCTCTCGAAATATGCAAATTTTCTCGTTAAAAAAAGAAAAAAGAAAAAGAAAGAAGAACATCTAGGAAGAAACTTCACCGACGTTTTCGAAACTAATTTGCTCTTTTGAAATTTATAATGAAAGGGAAATATCGCGAAATTTTTATCATTTGCCTCAGAAAGAGCTTTGAGGAAAAAAAAAAAAAAAAATTTTAATTATTTTTAGCCGTGGCGAAATAATGCAAGTTGTTCGCATCATACTAAAACATTCGAGGCAATCTTCATCTCAAATTACAATTTTTTTTTTCTTTCTTTCTTTCTTTCTTACTTGGTTCGAAGTTTTCATCTCAAATATTCGCATGCTTCATATAATTTAGAGATAGCAAACCGACTAGCGGTTACTTTATAAAAATGGAGCTTACTTGGATAAAATTATTCACATTATTTGTGGTACTTGAGGTTTTTTTTAAATTTTACTTCTCTTTTCGTTGTAGCCATTTTTTATTTTATTTAACGAACGACAAAGTGTATCTTGATTATGAGATATGTTAAAAAAGTAACATCAATTATTATTATTATTTTTTTTTGTGATTGGTTTTGAAGGTAATATCAAAGACATTTTTAACGCTTTGTTAATACATGGTTCATCTTTAGTTTGTTTATTTTGTTTATGGTTAGTTATGGAGTTTTTGGTAGTTTTAAATTTAAAATCAATTCATATTTAACTAATATTACGTTATTTGCTTATACATTTAAAAGAAAAAGGATGTTTTTATTGATCTATTTATAAAATTTAAACAACGTTGTTCAGTTGAAAATCATCAGACACGGATTGTTACATTAAAAGGATCACTTTGTTGAAATGTTTGATAGGTAGAAATAATAGAACAAAAGAAGTAATAGATATGAAAATTAAATATGTGCAATCTTGTAATAATAGTAAAAACTAGCCATATTATGAACATATGTATTATAGCTATTTATAATATTTCATATTAAAAAAATCTAAATTAAATTTTAGTTCTTTTAAGGATTTTCATTGTATTTTCACAGAAAGATAATTTTTTTCTGAATGCAATTATGAAACTTTCAAAAATTTCAAAACTTTTAAATTTTTTCTCCTAGATTATTTATCAACTTTTGAAAATTTCTTTCTTACTGCTCACATTATTTTGAAAGTGGATTTGTACAAAAATTTTTAGTAATTGACGAATCAGTAAATTGATCAAGGCATCAATTTTATTCAAGTATTAATATCTACATGATTTATAACTGAAAATCTATTTAGCATCTAGATATCTATAATTAAAATAATATTGAAGAGATAATAAATTGACTGAAATTAAAAAAAAAACTTTTATAACAGTTGTATTAATATTTTTGTAATAATCCACTTTCACAGTTATGTGAGCAGTAAGAAGGACATTTTCACAAGTTGATAAATATTTTAAGGGAAAAAATTTTAAAATGTTGATATTTTTGAAAGTTTTCATGCTGTAAAATGTTGATATTCAGAAAAAGAAAACATCTTTCTGTGATAATAGAATGAAAATTCTCTGATTAATCAAATGACATATGTATATATATATTTATATATATATATATCTTTATTTTTTATATTTTCATGTTATATACCAAGACATAAACTAAAATTACGTGACAAGAAGAATTCTCATTTTTAAAAACAAATTGCATTTTAATATAGTGTATTGAAATAGCAATTGTATTTAAATAAAGTTTAAAAATATAGATGAATTGAATAATTCATATAAAGATATAATATAAAATAATAATAGAAATATAAATTCTTAAAACATAAAATTTTAAAAAGCATTTAATGTAGAAATATAGATGTATGAAATAAAAATGCATCATCATCATCAGTGGCGCAACAGCCCGATGGTGGGCCAAATCTGTCTGCTTACTGACCGATTTCGAGACAGGAGATGTTTTTTTTTTCAAGGTAGTATTGTCAGTCCTATGCCCTACGCTCTACAGTCGTATTAGACTGGGACCTACGGTTTAAAGGCGGTTTCAAACCACTACAAACATCCATGGCACGGCCGAGATTGGAACCCGAAACCTGGGGTACCGAGCTTCAGAACGCTAGTTACTCAGTCATCAGGCCCCAATATAAATATATTGGAATAGAAATTATAAATACCAATGTACCTTAAATATATTCTTATTTCAAGGAAAAATTTAGAATCCTAATTTGCTTACGATTATATTATCGAAATTAAATTTTTTCTCTGCTGATTATAAAAACAATATTAAGTTTAATATTCTTACATTAAATATTTTTATAGATAATTCCATTACATTTATTAAATTAAGGGCAAATAGTACAATCCGTGATGATGCTAAAGGACAATAGCAAATCGAATTAAAGCGGCCTCTGGAACAACGCCACGTTCCGTAACAGAAATAATGCCGTCCATCCATCTCTTTTTCAATAGAAACGAAAAATCACTTTCTCCCTGTGTCCCGAATCAACTGCAAGGCAATTGACCAGTATCAATTTCAGAAAACCTTCTAAAAGTAATCTCGAGTGGGGTGGAACGAAACAGAAGAAAAAAAAAAAAGCAGCGACCCACTAGAGCTGAAGATTTAGTGACATCATAATGGTTGCCCCGCACCACGTGATGCTGGCCACTTACTTTCCCCAGAGAACACAAGAGCCGGACTTCTTTGATTAGCGCACTTATTTTGCTGAGTGGAGCAGATGTTTCCCGGCGGAGGGATACATTGTCAGACGTCTGCTTCAGTGTCCGAGTGAGCACCTCACGAAAAGTCATGGGGAGGAAGGGTCAAGGGGACAAAAAGGAATGCTTTGCTTGGGTCAGTGGGTCGTGACCGCTTAATAGGAATGGACAGGTGGAGGTTGGAAAGATTTATGCGTGAAGATTCGGAAGAGAATTGGGAAGGAAAAAAAAGATGATCATTTTGTGATGATTTTTTTGCAATATTGTAATAGGTGAATAAAGTAAACAAGTTTCATTCTTCGTAATTCTATACAGCAAATACTTATTTAAAATACAGGTTTTTATTTGTATTTCTTTTTAAAGCGTAATTTTCCTTAAACGCTGTTTTAAACGTTTTTCTAGACGCTGTTTTAAACATGATATTTATTACTCATTAAGTTATGGGTATTGTATTGTGGAGAGGCAGTTTTTGTTTCCTAGATCCCTTTTTTTCGTGACCTTCAGTAGTTTTTCGTTTCCTTGACCACTTTCAACGTTTCTTATTGATTTATTTAAATTTCTTTCCCTAGCTTTTTTATATGGGGCGTGATGGCCGAATGACTAGTTTTCTGGCGCTCGGTGTCTCAAATTATGAGTTCGAGTCCCGGCGATGCCAAGGATATTTATAACGGTTAGGAATCAACCTTAAACCGTAAGTTCCGGCTAATATGACTGCAGATAACCCTACCCCGTAAAAAGAAAACATCACCTGTCTCGAAATCAGCCAGTAGGTATACGGTCTTGACCAGAAATAGGGTTGTTGCGCCATTGAAGAAGCTTTATATATATATATATTTATTTCGTGTTGTATAATAATATAATTATAATTATATTAATTAATGAAACAATGTAAAATTGTTCTAAAAGATCATTTGGGGAAACAAAAGCAATTTTATTTCGAAATGAAAATATGATTTTTCAAAAAAAGAAAGAATTATAGAATTCGAATTTTTCAATTCGTAATTCTATAGTTTTTATTTATTTATTTTTTTAAATCTTTGTAATGCATCATCAGTGGCAGTAGTAGATAGTCAGTATATAGACATCCAAGGTCGTCTAACCACTGGCATATTTCGTGATAGATTTCTTTTTACGGATTAGGATTGACAGCCCTACACATATTTGTAATGGTTTACTACGCCCAACCTTCTACAGCATATTAGACCGACACCTACGGTTTAAAGTGGATTCAGAACCACTGCAAACATGCATGGCACAGCCGGGACTTGATTGTAATGCACAGAACATACAACAACAAAAATTCTTGTTCTCAAATTCATTGTGTCTTACTGAATAATACCTAATACTTTCCAATCAAGTAACCTCCACCCTAATACTCATCAGCAAAGCACGTCGCCACTGAGCCACGAGTCATTTAATTTTAACTAATAAATACCATGCAGATAAAAAGCTTTAATTTGTTTTTTTCCCCCTTTTTTTTAAATATTTAGTTACTCATATGATCAGCGATTATGGAAAGCGTAAAATATTAAGCATAGTTCATATACTTAAAAAAAAATCATAATTAATTCAGTTTCTTTTTCTTTAAAATATCACTTATTTACCTTCAACTCTTAAACCGACAATAATAAATTTCTTTAAACAAAATAAATAAACAGTGCTTTACATAAAAGAATTCCCTAAAAATATGCAAACACTCGGCTAAAGAATTCAATGATCTAAACAAGAAATAATACTGGAAACATTCTTTAAAACTTAGAAAATTAAAGTTAAAAAAAAAAAAAACTTGAAGTATTTTCGCATTACTACGTAAGATATCAATCCATTTTTATTTTTGAAGAAGTTCCTAGAAAGCTCTATGTATACAGTCAAAAAAAAATTTTTTTTTCTTTAACCCTAAAGGGAGTTTCACTTCCTATTTTTATGCTTTGCCCCGAAACTTTCAAAAAAATTCCTCAGAAAGTTGGAAATTCGTAAACTGCTTCAAACTTTAAAGATATTTTATTTTTGAAAAAAAAAATAGCTTCTACCTGTAAGCAGTATATATTCGTAGTTTATTTAAAAGTGTAACGATGGTTAAATTTTTATACTATGCAAACTAACATTTTTGAAAATTCTGACAAATTCAAAGTATTGTTTGTTTATCTTTAAAAGGATTTATTTACTAAACTGTGCATTTTTTAAATAACTTTTTTATTTTTTTTAATTAGATCCAATTCTGAATTTCAGTTTCTTTAATACATTTTTTTGAACTAGTTTGCTTATTTGTAATGTTTCATTCTGAATTAAATTGTGATGATTTTTTCCGAATAAAAGCAATTCAAAACCATATAATAAGTATTGAAAATAATATTTTCCGTCGAATTTTTAAATCTTTGTATCTTTTTGTTGCAAAGATAATAATTTCCGAAATATAACTTATTTTCACAAATATTTTTTTTCTTATAGAATTATTCTTAAACACGTGTTTCAGATATATGACTATTTTATATGATATATTTATAATATATGACTTATAGCAAGTCATATATATTATACACTGAAGTGACAAAAGTCATGGGATAGCAATATGCAAATTTTCAGATGGCAGTAGCATCGCGTAGAGCAGGTATACAGCAGAGCTTGATAATGCGCAGAGCTTTCATTTCTGTTCAAGTTATTCATGTGAAGAGGTTTTGACGTGATGATGACCGCACGACGGGAATTAACAGACTTTGAACGCGGAATGTTAGTTGGAGCTAGACGCATGGGTCATGCCATTTCGGAAATCGTTAGGGAATTCAACATTCCCAGATCCACTGTGTCAAGAGTGTGCCGAGAGTATGAAATTTCAGGCATAACATCCCACCATGGACAGCGCAGTGGTCGACCGCCTGCACTTAACGACCGAGACCGGCGACGTCTGCAAAGAGTCGTAAATTCTAACAGACAAGCAACACTGCCTCAAATAACCGCAAACATCAATGTGGGACGTATAAGGGACTTGTCTGTTAGAACTGTGCGGAGAAATTTGGCTTTCTTGGGCTATTCCAGCAGAAGACCGACTCGAGTGCCTTTACTGACAGAACGACATCGCTTGCAGCGACTCTCGTGGGCACGTGAGCATATCGGTTGGTCCCTAGATGAATGGAAAACCGTGGCCTGGTCCGATGAGTCACGATTTCAGTTGGTAAGAGCTGATGGTAGGGTTCGAGTGTGACGCAGACCCCACGAAACCATGGACCCAAACTGTCAGCAAGGCACTATTCAAGCTGGTGGTGGCTCCGTAATGGTGTGGGCTGTTTTTTCATGGCATGGACTTGGTACTCTGGTGCGACTGGACCGAACATTGACTGGAAATGCTTATGTTCAGCTACTTGGAGATCACTTGCAGCCATTCATGGACTTCATGTACCCAAACAACGATGGGATTTTTATGGATGACAATGCACCATGTCACCGGGCCACAACTGTTCGCGATTGGTTTGAAGAACATTCTGGACAATTCCAACGAATGATCTGGCCACCTAGATCGCCCGACATGAATCCCATCGAGCATTTATGGGACATCATCGAGAGGTCTGTTCGTGCCCGAAATCCTGCACTAGCAACGTTTTCACAATTATGGACGTCTATCGAGACAACATGGCTCAATATTCCTGCAGAAGACTTCCGACGGCTCGTTGAGTCCATGCCACGTCGATTTGCTGCACTTCGCCGGGCGAAAGGAGGGCCGACACGATATTAAGAGGTATCCCATGACTTTTGTCACTTCAGTGTATATACACATTAATATTTAATTAGATACAATTTTGAATTTTATTTTCTTTGATGTATACATTCTTGAACTAATTTGTATATTGGGCATGTCTTATCTTAAATTAAATTGTGATTATTTTTTTTCTACTCAAAACAATTCCAAAACTCATAATAAGTATTGAAAATATTATTTTTCGTCGAATTTTTAAGTATGAGTATCACTCGTTACCTATGTATCGTAGGTACCGGTCAAATTAACTGCAAAGTGTGAACAAAATGATCGTAAAGCGAAAACCAAACCAAACCATAAAGATTAAGGCTGGACTAGTAGATAACGGGGCCTGATGGCAGAGTGGCTAGCGTTCTGGCGCTCGGTACCTCAGATTTCGTGTTCGAGTCTCAGAAGTGCTATAGATGTTTGTAAGGGTGCGGAATACACTTTAAGCCTTAGGTGCCGATTTCCTATGACCATAGAGCATCAGTGCCAAATCAGACTTCTTTTCACCCAACCATTCCCAAACCGTAAAGTTGCAACTCAGCTCTAAACAGTGGTGTAGTGTCGTGTGTGTGGTGTGATGTGGTGTAGTAGTAGAGAACTACTTGATTTCACATTTATCCCAAGTTTTTCCGAATGAGAAACTAATATTTAAAGAAAAGATTTATTAAGCTAATAAATTAAGAGAGTTATTAAAATTACAAATTTAATCAGTAATCTTTCATAAATACTATGTATTTCTACTAAATGTATACAATTGTGCTTAATTGTTTTAAAAAAAATGTGATAAAACAATAATTTTAATTATTTTTTTTACTGTTTATAAATCTAAACTCGAAATGTATTTAAAATTCTTGTTACATAAGTCCCTATAGTATGTTACATTCACAAACAATGAATAATAAAATAAAACTCAAGAATCCTCACTCTATAAAAATAAACAAGTATAATCACTACAAATCCCTAAAAGATTTTCATAAAAAAAACAAATGCTTTTGACGTAAAGTAGAATAAATACCAATCATCGCCGACACGACAGCTGCTATAATTAAATATTCCCATCAAGTCAGTGCTCCTACAAAAAAAAAAAACCTTTTTTTTTTTTTACAATGATATTTCTTTAGAACATTTTCCTTCCGAGTACAGGTCAATTTAAGAAAACAAAATCCCAAAAATCGAACTCATGCTTGTTTTCTTTATCCGGAGCAATTAAAAAGGCTCAACGTGGAGAATATTTCATCTTCGAAAAAGTAATCCTATTAGTATAAATGCGAGGCAATTAAAATTAGAGCAGCGCTTTTCAACTGCAAAGCTTAAAGCGCAGAAACAAAGGGGAAGTTGGGCTCTTCTTATGAGGATCAAGTTGACAATGGAGTAAGTCATTATTTTACTAAATAAAGATCGTGATTTTAAAGATGTATATAAGTTTCATTTCTTCTTTTTATAAGTTTCGTTTCTGTTATTATTATTTTATGCGTAGTCGGTATTTCAAATTTTTGGTAAAGTTAATACTGTTTTTGATTTTGGAAATGAAATACTAAATTTTATTCTAGGTGATTGATTTAAATATTTTATTTAATAATTTCAGTGAATATATTATCAAATCTTCAAATAGTTTTGATGAATTTTTACAAAGTTTTATTATTATTAAAAAACTAGTAGAACCCGTCATAGATTGCCCCGCCGAAAAAAAAAATGCGTTCTAGAAATGCGTTCGAATATACTACTGTGTCCAAACTGTAAGACCAATTATTTTTGTTTTTCAAAAAGTCTTTATTTATTCTTCCAAATTTATATCATTGCCTTCAAAGTAATCTTCTCTGGACACGATGCACTTAGGCCAACTTTTTCCCCAATCCTCAATGCATGCTAAAAAGCAGGGATGGCCGGGTGGCTAGCGCTCTGACTCTCGCTACCACAGATTTCGGGTTCGAATTCCGGCGGTGCAATGGATGTTTGTAGTGGTTTGGAATCCACTTTAAACCGTTGTTCCCGATCTAATAGGGTCGTAGAGCGTTGTGGGGTTAGTGTTCCTCGCGTCTGTCATATCTTCAAGCTGCATGTGCCCCCAGGGTAGTGCCAAATGTGTAACAGTGGTGCAGCCCCCACTTATGCCATTAACTCTCTCTGTATTCCCAGCTCCATTAGAAAAGCAACAATATCATTTATTTAAATAGCTTTGTTGAATTCTTACAAATTTTGATTATTATTAATAAACTAGCAGAACCTGCATAGTTTGTCCTGCCAAAAAAAAATGCACTGTAGAAAATAACATACACTGAATACATACACATACACTGAAAATAACACACCAATATACACTGAAGTGACGAAAGTCATGGGATACCTCTTAATATCGTGTCGGCCCTCCTTTCGCCCGGCGAAGTGCAGCAAATCGACGTGGCATGGACTCAACGAGCCGTCGGAAGTCTTCTGCAGGAATATTGAGCCATGTTGTCTCGATAGACGTCCATAATTGTGAAAACGTTGCTAGTGCAGGATTTCGGGCACGAACAGACCTCTCGATGATGTCCCATAAATGCTCGATGGGATTCATGTCGGGCGATCTAGGTGGCCAGATCATTCGTTGGAATTGTCCAGAATGTTCTTCAAACCAATCGCGAACAGTTGTGGCCCGGTGACATGGTGCATTGTCATCCATAAAAATCCCATCGTTGTTTGGGTACATGAAGTCCATGAATGGCTGCAAGTGATCTCCAAGTAGCTGAACATAAGCCTTTCCAGTCAATGTTCGGTCCAGTCGCACCAGAGGACCAAGTCCCTGCCATGAAAAAACAGCCCACACCATTACGGAGCCACCACAAGCTTGAACAGTGCCTTGCTGACAGTTTGGGTCCATGGCTTCGTGGGGTCTGCGCCACACTCGAACCCTACCATCAGCTCTTACCAACTGAAATCGTGACTCATCGGACCAGGCCACGGTTTTCCATTCATCTAGGGACCAACCGATATGCTCACGTGCCCACGAGAGTCGCTGCAAGCGATGTCGTTCTGTCAGTAAAGGCACTCGAGTCGGTCTTCTGCTGGAATAGCCCAAGAAAGCCAAATTTCTCCGCACAGTTCTAACAGACAAGTCCCTTGTACGTCCCACATTGATGTTTGCGGTTATTTGACGCAGTGTTGCTTGTCTGTTAGAATTTACGACTCTTTGCAGACGTCGCCGGTCTCGGTCGTTAAGTGCAGGCGGTCGACCACTGCGTTGTCCATGGTGGGATGTTATGCCTGAAATTTCATACTCTCGGCACACTCTTGACACAGTGGATCTGGGAATGTTGAATTCCCTAACGATTTCCGAAATGGCATGACCCATGCGTCTAGCTCCAACTAACATTCCGCGTTCAAAGTCTGTTAATTCCCGTCGTGCGGTCATCATCACGTCAAAACCTCTTCACATGAATAACTTGAACAGAAATGAAAGCTCTGCGAAAGCACTGCGCATTTATACCTGTTCTACGCGATGCTACTGCCATCTGAAAATTTGCATATTGCTATCCCATGACTTTTGTCACTTCAGTGTATGTGCATACTAATTTTCATAGATATCGTTTGAATGGTGTATAAGATGGAATGCTGCTGCACCATTTTTTGCAAGTAACAATAAAGTGGATAGGGCGAACCTATTTTCCATGCTCGAATACATATTATTAATAATTTTCATACCGATTGGTTGAACGGTATAGAAGTTGACATACTGCAGCACCATCTGGTGGCGACTTACAACAAAGGGAATAGCATACAAAACATTCTCCATATTTTGTCACACACAAAAAATTTCATCAAAGCTGTTTAGGGACAAACACGTGTACAGAAGAACCCTATTTCAACGCCACCTACCGGATCCAATTGTGTATCTAAACCATCCAGGGGTCCACTCAAACACACACAAAAAATTTCATCAAAATCGATACAGCCGTTTAGAAGGAGTTCAGTGACACACGTATAGAAGAATTATATATATATATATATATAAAGATAATTAATTTTATAGCAATGCTTCCATGTAATATATATATTCTCATTTCTTTCTCTATAAGAAATTTTGATAAAATTTATATCGCTAAAAAAAAAGGGATTATATTGAACTGATTTTCAATTTGCATTTATTTGGAGCTGTCGTTATTCTACGCAATATTTATTAAATATTTTTCCTAAATTAAATTATCTAACTATTCATTTCTTCACTTTTCCATTATGTCGTAATCTCAAAACGAGATTTATCATATTGCATAAGACTTTTTCTTTTAATTTCATTTACGATTATGAAAGGTTCCTTTCATGCTATTTTACAATCTGAATTTAATTTTTATTAAATTATTTTCCCTTCAATATATTTTTTAATTTATTCCAGGTAATATATATGATTCCAATATGTTATATGAGGAAAATTATTGAAGTGGAAATATAATTTTGAATAAAAGGATTAACTAAAGCTAATACCAGTAGAATAAATCTGGCACACAAAATTTATATATTTATTAAACTTTTGAAAAAAAAATTATCCGACAATTGAAAAACAGTAGTTTTGTAAGTGAGATGCAATCAATAATACATGAAAATTAAGACTTAAAACTATTCATACAGAAATGTAAAAAAATAACTATAATTTTATCATATTACAAGAACTACCTTAAGCTACTATATTTAACAAAGATATGATGATTCACATACTAACTACCATCAACATAAGTGTATTCAACATTGACTTCAGAAGCATGTCAATGTTTCTATGGTATTTAAAAAACCTGAAATGTTGAATATCCCTAACATGAAATTGAACACTGTTTGTATTTCATACAAGCTGAAAATAAAATCTCATTGAAAATTATTTACCCATAGTAGTCGATTTAGTATATGGAGCTATTTTTACCATAGTGTGCATGAATTTTTGTCATATGACGTTAAAATAGTTGAATTAGTTTAAAAAACGTTTTCTAATAATCTGGTGAAAAGTTATTTATCTTTTATTTAAAACGGAAATTGAGAAGTAAAGCTGATTTCTTATAAATTCTGAATGGCATCACTGATAAAATCGCTTTGCGCAGCTGAGAACATTTATCCTTCACGCACACTATATACACTTATTTTTATTTCTGTATCACCATCCTTCGTGTAGCAGCATGTTATAATGGCTGCTGCAATAAAAAGTCCCGGCAAACGTGAAGTCCGAACAGCTATTCACTTTATCTCATAAAATCTCAGAAAATGGATTTCATTGTTGCAGAAATCCGTTGAAATTCATGCGCCAGTGGTGCATGATGAAATACAGCTGCCAGTGCTATGTAAATGATTCTGTAGTTTGATTGGACTTTTAATCAATTCTCCTTACAATCTCAACCTAACACAAAATTATTTCTACCTTTTTTCTTCTTCTGCGATGTAGCTTGTTTCCCAATTTTTTGCTGACGAGGAATAGTTAAAATCATCAGTATCTGACCTAGATGACACCCAAGTAGTGAAATTTTATACCGAAGGATGGCTAGTTAATTAGCGCTCTGGTCTTTGGAACGACGACCGTCAGGTTCAAATCCTGGTGATGGCAGGGATGTTTGTTGTTGGTTATTGGTGGAATCCAAGTTGGTTGGTTGTTGGTGGAATCCACGTCGGATGTTAGTTGGTGGAACCCACATTAAACTGTAAGTGAAAGTGTGCTAAACATGACCGTAGAGCGACAAACTAAACTATACCAGGGAAGTCCAAGAAAACTTGACTTGTAAATGAAAATTTTTACAAATAAATAAAGGCTACATTTGAAAACTGATGAAGAATATGTCCATAGAGCTACTAATAAAATTTTATTTTCATAAACAGCTGATCCGTTTTTTTCAAATGTACCTCGTATATATTTATGGTATAAAACCTGACACATAAAATATTCATTGAAATAATCAATAGTTCCTAATGTACCGAAAAACACGTCGCGTCTTCACAGATTTTGCACTAAAAAAGAAAAAAAAGCACCTGTATTTACTTTGAGAAACTTTTCACTCAACTCCCCAATATTGAAGAAATCTTTTCTGATCAGTTAACTGCAGCATTCCAGGCAACAAGTTTCATCTCCCGTCTGCGGACTGTAATTTACAGTGCATCACAAAATCCGTGGGGAGTGATTCTTATTTACCTCCTTGTTATTATTTTTCGCGAAGAAAGTTGCAAAAAGGAGACCGAGTACTTGAACAAGAGCAAATATCTCATAAAACATCTACTTCTTCTTCCGTTGAAGACATAACCTAGTGTTGTACTAGTGCCTCGGGCCCTGGTGTGAGGGGGGGAGAGGAGGAAAGATGCTTCGTATCTGGTTGGAAAGAGGGGGAAAAGTCTTGTCATTTGCTACTCTAGAGATACTTAAGTTCTTGTTTAATTTCCTGTAGGGAAGATGCCCAGAATTACAACTGCTGGCGTCATTTGATGTAGGGAGTCGTTCACTGAGTTTTTTAATGAACAAGTGTGAGATTTAGCACTCTTAAGAATACTGTTGGATTCTATAAGTTAAATTTGAAGTAATTAATTCTTATTATATTCGGAACTTTCCAATAATGTTTGTGTATTGATGTTTAAAATTTATTTAAAAATATTATACTTTTTATAGGAAGTAAAAATAATTATAATTTCGTATACTATTTGTATTAATAGTTTCCTTTTTATATTATTTCTCGATTAGTGTATTTTTTTTAAAATTTTTACATTTTATAAAACTATAATGATTTAATAGAGATAAAAGCATAAAAAAAATTTCCTGTAGAAATATCTTTTATTGAATTATTATATGAGAAATCTTATTATAAAGATATTGATCTAACAATAATGAATAATGAAATAATATGCACATTGATTATAGGATAGGATTAATAGTTATTATAGATAACTAAGTAATAGATATAGGATTAATAGTTACTTTTTTATGACTTCTCGCTTATTGTATTTAAAAGTTTTTACATGCACATAACATTGTATCAACCTAACCTATAAGGAAATAGAGATAAAAGTAACGTTGCGTTGTATACCTTTCCCATGAGAAGAGTTGTATCATTTCGTTCCCAGGAGAGAGGAATGTATATTCTTTAACAAGTACTAATAGCAACCTATCACTCAAATTTGGTAGCAGATAAGCAGTGTTGTGGTTATTTATATTGTATGTAATTGGCGTTTTGTACTAATGAGAACAACCTGTCAAACAAATCTGATAGCAGATATTCAATATCATGTATAATGAGATCTCATGAAATTAGCGAATATCTGTGCGATCTTCACAGGTCGAAACAATTACAGATGTAATAAGGACTACACCATGAGTTGTTGCATCTTGATTGGTGATAGACCATGAGCTGAGGAAATGTCTACTCCAATAAGAAGTGAGGAAAGCTGAGCCCCCTCTTGACGGAAATTTGTTATAGATTTTTGGAGAAAAAGGAATTGTTCGGCGGCGAGTAGACAAAAAGTGTTGTTTTTCTCTTTTTCTGAATGTGATTGAAGAGGCCGGAGTTTCCGTCTGTTTATTAAGGCATCAAAGACAACTGTCTAAGTGTTTGCCAGATGCATTAGAAAAGAAAATGCTTGTAAATAAAAATCAAAGTGTTCCCATGAACCTGAAAGTATCCCTCTTCTTGAGCCATTATAGGTCTAGTGCAGGCCGAGATGTAGAATATATCATATTCATTCCACATTTCTAACTTCTTGTTGAATTTTTCATTCAAAATCATCTTTTTAAAATCGTCCACTCTATGCATCATTGAATGTCTTTCTTTCAGAACTCTCAACACCCGTCTGTCTTAATTCCGCCAAACCCAACGTGCCTCTCGAAGCAGATAATCAAACAACTCCTTCACCTTCACCCAACACCTCCTTAAACACATCGGAAACAAATGCCGGAAGTATAAAAACAATCAGCGGTTTCTTTCCTCCATTCAATCGAGCAGCTCATTTCGGATCGAGCAGCCTCATAATTATCCCTCTCTGCGACTGGAAATAGAACCCGATGAAATTAGAACCCATCCCTTGCTTTTAATCTTCAACTGCAGCAGGGAATTCGAACCTTTTCCGTCGGAAGTAAAATTTAATTTTCCGACCCTTGCATCCGTAATTTTGCAAAACGCTTTTCCTTTTCCTTTTCCAGGTTTAAGTATAATGAGAAAATAATTCGGAACTGTTTGAGTGTAAGAAAACATGATGATGGGAGAGGATAGCGTTTTCTCAATTAAGCGCCAAAGTACGGCTGTAATCAGTATACAGGAAGATGCAGAGTTGCTCTCACAATCAAATGGATTATTAAGCCTGACAGTCAATGAAAACTTTGGAACTGGTAGCAATTAAAACTCACATAACTCAACACGTTCTTTTTAATTGTTAATCTTCCGGAGTAACGGTTTTAAATAAATTGTCTCCAACTCTTTCCTCAATTAGCTATGTGTGCTGCGTCTAACAAATTTTAATTGATTTGTGGAAATAACCAGGCTAAGCCATCAGGAACGGCCAATTTGGTAACATTATGTAGACAAATGCAATGCGAGGAGTTTCTGTTTGAGGCAGATCAACGAGGAGTTTCCATTTGTTTTGCAATCGAAAGAGTCAGATCAATTTCCAATCAAAACAAATGCTTTAAAACAAAAATTCTCTGCTTTAGTGTATTTGGCGTATACGTAGTTTTTAGATTATGTTGAGAGTAGTTTTGCCGATATATCTCTCATTTTTACTTATAAAGTATAGCTTTAAATAAATAATATTGCTTCAGTATTAGTATTATATAATATATCTCCTTTCTTAAATTTTCTTTTGTATTAAAGTGACAGTATGTTTTAAATACCATCAATTATTTCAACAAATGTTGACTAATTTCGACTGCGTCTAACAAATTTTAATTGATTTGTGGAAATAACCAGCCAAGCCATCAGGAACGGCCAATTTGGTAACATTATGTAGGCAAATGTATTAATGCGAGGAGTTTATATTTGTGCTACAATCGGAAGAGGCAGATCAATTTCGAATCAAAACAAAGGCTTTAAAACTTAAAAAGGATATTCACTGCTTTATTGTATTTGGTTATCCGTATTTTTCAGATTATGTTGAGAATAGTTTAGGCGATATATATCTCGTTTTCAGTGATATAATATAACTTTAAAAAAATAATATTGATACAATATTAATATTATACTTATAATGCATCTGATTTTTTAAAATTTTGTTTTATATTAAAGCACGACAATGTTTTTTAAATATCCTAAATAATTTTAACAGATTTTTGTTATATTTGTATTGCTATAATTCTATACCGGTGCAACCTCTAATAAAATTTATCTGCATTATTTGCAAAATTACAAATTATTTTTTGTAAGGTAACCTAATAATTTTATGATCTTAGTTTAAATATATATGATATTATATATCCCCCTATCACAATAATTCCTCTTTCATTTATTAACACTTAATTTAATATTATAACTATATTAATATTCATCTTATCACAGAAAAATGTAACGTAACGTTAATTCCATTTAACAATGTTCATTTTTAATTATAATTTTCATTATAAATATTTTTGTTTTAAATATTCCACATACAAAAATATTTTATGCATAAACAAATTTTTACATCTTAAATAAAGCAAGTATTAGTCAGATGAAAAAGACTTAAAGACTTAAAAAAGCATGTATTAGTCAGATGTAAAAATATGCATAATACTATATATCACTATATCACAATAATTCCTCTTTCCTTTATTAACACTTAATTTAATATTCTAACTATATTAATATTCATCTTATCACAGAAAAATGTAACGTAACGTTAATTCCATTTAACAATATTCATTTTTAATTATTTTTACTAAAGTTCTCATTATAAACATTTTTTAATATTAAATATTCCATATGCAAAACTATTTTATGCATAAACAAATTTTTACACCTGACTTAAGCAAAGCATGTATTAGAGGACATGAAGTTGCACATTAAATTTTATTCCACCTTTTCCACCTATTAATCTTAATTATTTCAACTTATACTACGAATTTCGGCGCTATAAAGCTGTAAAACCATTTCGCATCAGCTGATAAGAATCATTTTATAGTTTTTGTTCGAGTGGAAAATTCAGTTTTATTCGCACAAAACTGTATTTTCTTAATTAAGGCAATGGTTTAAAATATGCTGAGGACGATAAACTTCATACCATAAAAAGTTTATGCTCTCACGGCAAGATTTCATGTCTTATCAACGAAATGTAAACGATATGATAAGAAAAAGAATGAAAAAGTTCACGTGGAACAAAATACACATAAATGGAAGGTTTTGGGGTCATAAAACACAAAATTCCGTGCTCCACATTAAATATATTTTTATAACATATGAAACATTATAAAGGGAAACGTTTATTATAAAGCTCTAGTAGCAAGTTATGGTGCTTTCTATTATAAATGTTTTCTATATCAAGATCTTGATTGTACTGAAGATAAAAAATATGGCAATCTTTATTGAGTATTTGTAAAAGAAATTTTGTTGATATGGAAATTTTACTTATTCTTACATTTATTGAGATAAAATAAAAACATAAATCTGTTTATTAAGACTTTAAGTAAAAATTAAGAATTCAAAGTAATTTTTTACTGAAGATAAAAAATATGGCAATCTTTATTGAATATTTGGAAAAAACTTTAAAAAAAAAATTTTTAAGAAATTTTATTTATTATTACATTTATTGAAATGAAACAAAAATATAAATCGGTTCAGTAAGATTTTAAATTAAAATTAAGAATTCAAGATAATATTTTACTGAAAATAAGAAACATGGCAATCTTTACTGAACATTTGTAAAAACATAGAACAGAAATTTGTTGAGGTCAAAATTTTATTTATTCTTATATTTATTGAGACAAAACAAAAATATAAATCCTTCATTAAGAATTTAATTAAAAAATAAAAATTCAAGGTAATACTAATTTTAACAGATTATAATCATATTAATAAAAGCTTAAACTTTTAAGAAACTTGAAAATGTATTTGGGTACAGACATGTATGCTTTTATTATTCTACAATCCACAGTATTCTAATATTGTTCTTTATGAATCAATCCCTAATTTAATAACACTTTTAAATGTTAAATAAATAAAAATAATAAATAAAACTAAAAATAATAAAACTTTTATAAATTTAATGTTACAAATGTTATAGAGAATGAATCAATTTTATAACATTGCTACTCATCTCAATGTTATAAAATTATGTATATTTTGCTACTTATCTCAATGTTATAAAATTGATATGTTTTGCTAGTTATCTCAATGTTATAAAATTGATATACAGTTTTTGCTACTAATCTCAATGTTATAAAATTATGTATATTTTGCTACTTATCTCAATGTTATAAAATTGATATATTTTGCTACTTATCTCAATGTTATAAAATTGATATACATTTTTTGCTACTAATCGCAATGTTATAAAATTTGTATATATTTTTTTGCTACTAATCTCAATGTTATAAAATTTATATATTTTTTTTGCTACTGATCTCAATGTTATAAAATTGGCAATTTTTTAAATTAATATTTTGCATCATAAATTGTGTTTTACAAAGTAAACATTTTATATTATGCAAATATTACACAATCATAAACAAATGCTATACCGATTGATAACAATTACTACAAAAACAAATCCCAATATATTTACTGCGAAACAAATCTTTATTCTTTTTTCAAATAACTTCAGATTCAAATTAAAAATCATCCACCAAATCCTTTTTCCTTTTCTAGGATCCTTTAAACACCAATCTCTGTCCTCTTCCCATCCAGATTGTTCATATAAAAATTTAAATGCGGTTGTTGCTCAACGTAGCTCTTAAATAAAATAAAAAGGGCAAACCCATTCGTTTCAATTGTCCTGCCTTTTAACTGCCATTACTGAACATCGGTAGAGTCCACTTTTTTTTTTTTTCTTTTTTGTACCTCCTTCCCGACTTCTTCTTCCACGTATCTTTTTATACCCGGTTACCGTCTTCTTTTTTCTATACCGATGTTTTAATGACTTGAACAGATCGCTTCTAGATTACCTCTTTTCCATTTATTACCGTAACTTTAAACTCTTTTCCCGAAATCAAGGCAAGAAGCAAGCCAAGGCGGTGGGAGTAGGAAATAGGAAGCCAATTTCCCTTACTGTGATTGCAAAACCGTGAAACTACAGTTTGATACCGGGAACTAAAGCAGGTTTGGAAAGAAATGGCGCAAGTCGATTAAGTTATCGGTAAAAATGGTTTGGCTAGACAGTTGCTTAGAATGGTTGCTTTATTTTATAGTTATTGGCTTATTGCAATAACTATAAAATAAGGCAACCATTGTAACCAACCATCTAGTCAAAACATTTTTACCGATAACTTAATCGAAATAAAAAAAAATTTGTTATTTGTCTTATTTGACCATTTTTATCCGTAACTAATTGGTTATTTACAATGATTGCCTTATTTTAAAGTAATTGCCTTATTGCAACTATAAAGTGATGCAATCATTATAAGCAACTATGAAAATGGATAAAAAGTTAAAATAAGTCAAATACGAAAATTTCTGCTTTGACTAGATAGCGTTTACAATGGTTGTCTTATTGTATAGTTATTTCCTTATTACAACAGTTATAAAGTAAGACATTCACTATAAGCAACCATCTAGTTATGAATAAAATTGTTAAAATAAAACAAATGCCAAAATTTATCTTTTGACTAGATAGTTGTTTGCAATGGTTGTCTTATTTTATGGTTATTGCCTTATTGCAACAACTATAAAGTGAGACAATCATTATAAGCATTATCTAGTTAATGATAAAAATGTTAAAATAAGACAAATACCAAAATGTCTGTTTTGACTAGACAGTTGTTTACAATGCCTGCCTTATTTTATAGTTATTGCCTTATTGCAATAACTATAAAGTAAGGCAACCTTTGTAAACAACCATCTAGTCAAAACATTTTTACCGATAACTTAATCGAAACAAAAAGGAATTTTGGTATTTGTCTTATTTTACCATTTTTATCCGTAACTAATTGGTTATTTGCAATGGTTGCCTTATTTTAAAGTTATTGCTTTATTGCAACAATTATAAAATAATACAATCACTATAGACAAGGCTAAAATTGGATAAAAAGAATAAAAAATGTTAAAATAAGATAAATACTAAAATTTCTGTTTTGACTAGATAGTATTTACAATGGTTGCCTTATTGTATAGTTATTGCCTTATTGTGATAACTATAAAGTAAGACAACCATTATAAGCAACCATCTAGTTAAGGATAAAATGTAAGAAAAGTATGTAATGTAACAAAATAGGTCATGTAGTATAATAGGATGTAATGTAATAAAATAAATATCAAAATTTCTGTTTCGACTAAATAGTTGCTTACAATTTTTACCTTATTTTATAGTTGCCTTTTTGCAATAACTATAAAGTAAGACAATCGCTATAAACAACCATCGAGTTAAGGATAAAAATGTTAAAATAAGACAAATACCAAAATTTCTGTTTTGACTAGATAGTTGTTTACAATGGTTGCCTTATTTTATAGTTATTGCCTTATTGCAACAACTATAAAGTAAGAATCATTATATGGATTTAAATGAAATTTTTAATGTTAAAGCATGTTATTTACATCTTTCTTCTTAACGATGCTAATAATATGTTTTAATTCTAAATATAAGTTTAAAACAATGTATAATTTTGGTTATAAATATATTTATTTTTACTTGCTTACCATCAAATAATTGTCCTATATTATTATTTTTTTCAGTTTTATCTATATATTTTCATATATTATTTTTTTTTTAATTTTGTTTTTCTAGTAACCACATTTATAATACTTATAAAAACAGGAAAAAATTAAAAAGTATCACTACTATAATTTATATTAAATGTTGTATGATTCAAATTCCAATTAATCCTTAGAGCTTCTTTAATTTGGGAAATGAATTTGTTACGTTTTTAGCTATATAATAAGAAATAAAAAGTAAGGGAAGAAAAAAAATAACCATTTCGCATTAAAAGTTAATTATGTAACATATTTTACGGCGGAAAAAAAATTCTCAATTTTTTGTGTAGTTAGTGAGTTATCATTAATTACAACCAGCTTGCAAATATAATCTTTTCATATATATGTAATAAAAACTGTTATCAAATTAATTATTTGCTATTATGTAACATGTTATTGCATTTCTGAGTATTTTTATTTATACATTTATTAGCATATAAATAGTGTTTATACATTTATTATCAATAAATATATAAACACTAATTATATGTTCTATATTATTATAGATAATTAGTCATTTCAAATCATGCTATTCCATTAAAAAATGTATCATTATGTAATAATTTAATAACAAGATTATTACAGATGCATCAAATTAATTTTATAACAAATATATTAAACTTTTCTTCTATTATATTTTAAGGTTAAGTGCAATAATGTCATTTGAGCCTCGCCGCTTAAATTATATTCTAAACATTTTTAGAAAATATTTATCATAAAAGGGGTCAGATGGCCGAGTGACTAGTACTCTGGCGCTCGGTGCCACAGATTTCGGGTTCGAGTCCCGGCGGAACCATGGATGTTTGTAGTGGCTCTGAATCCACTTTAAATCGTAGGTCCCGATGAAATATAACCGTAGAACGCACAGAGTCCATTCAGACTTCTCACTCATATCCTTCCCAAACTGTAAAAGGGCAACTCAGCTCTAGGTATAGTGAAGTGGTGTGGTATAGCAGTAGTAGTAGTGGTATCACAGGTTTCGGGTTCGAGTTCCGTCGGTGGCATGGGTGTTTATAGTGGTTCGGAATCCATTTAAACCGTAGCTAATGGTCTAACATGACTGTAGAGAGCTGGTCGTAGGGCTGACAATCCTACCCCGTAAAAAGAAAACATGTCCTGTCTCGAAATCTGCCATTAGGCAGTTGGTCTTGGACTCCCATGGTGCTGTTGCGCCACTGATTTATTATATAAAATACATTTTATCTAAGATAAAAAAAATGAGGTACATTGGAAAGATAAATACCTCAATTACAAAATTTTATTTCCTGTTTAAAAACGACAAAAAACCTATTTAATCCAAGTCATGCACATTAATTCAATGTAGCAATTATCATGTCCTGTAATTCCTTTTGAGTAGTACTTTGAACACAAACATTTGACTCAACCCAATTTTCTTCTGTTCAATCTCTGAGGTAAGAATCATATATAGAACAAGGTACATCGCCATGTCACTATTCTCGACATCTTTCCCATTGATTCGAGCAGGTTCCTTTTTTCTTCTCCCCCCCTCCCCCAACTGTAATCCATTGTCTACTTTTTATTTTCTCTCTCCCTGGCTGTCTGTCTTGGTCCTTGCATCTGTGATTAAATTCGTACCTTTTTTTTCTCTCTCTCTCTCTTTCTGCTTCAACTTTTTGCCTTTTTTGGTTCATCTCATTTTTGTTTGTTTCTAGTGCTCACCCTTTAATACGAGGAAAGGTTTTGCGTATGCTATGGATCAATATATCCTAGTTGTGAATCTCTACATATTCGTTTCGTATAGATATATGTGTAGATAGGTAGATGCTGATATGAGGGGTGGGGAGGGGGTCGTGTATTTTAAACAGCAACGCCATTTGACATTTTCATGAATATTTTGATCGGAAGATTAAACATCGTGCCCTTTTTTTTTATGCTCGAAATCGTTCTTACCTTTCCCGTTTTCTTCCGTTGTTTGTTTTCTTGCATTACAAGTGATTTCACGTTCATTTTTTTTTCTCTCAAGAGCTATTTTCCGTAAAATAAGAAAAAAAAAAAGCATTTGGAAAAAATCTTCAATTGCCTAAAGATTCTATTTCCACTTCCTCTCCTCTCCCCCCTCCCCCTTCCATTTTCTACTTCTCATTCTAAGTAGTAAAAAATATACATTTTTCAAATCTTTGTGAATTTAGTAAATTGTGTGGTAAAGTCGATTAAATTCTAAAGTATTAACCAAGTTTTCTTTTCAACTGGAATATAATATATTCTGTTACATATAACTTACTATGTCTTATCATTTATGACTTATTTTACGTCTATGACTTACTATGACTATTATGTGCATGGAAAATGCATTTATTAGTTATTAAATTATTTGTCTATGCCTGACTTGTGACTCAGTGACAACATGCGCCGCTGGTGAGCATTACGGAGGAAGTTCAATCCACTGGCGTCTTTGTTGTGAACCTTGTTTCAAAAAACGAGGAGACTCGATGGCGTTTGTGATGTTCAGCTTCTTGCCACGTTAGTCGGGCTGCCTAGTGGGAGTCTTTACGGTTTCTCCCCTACGATTCTCAAATGCGAAGAATGCAGTTTCATAGTATTTTATAAAGTTAATTGTAATACTTTTTTGAGAAAAGAATGTTCACGAGAAAATAATGTCCCTGTCAGAAAATAATGTTCACGAGAAAAGAATGTCATTGTCAGAAAAAAATGTTCATGAGAAAAGAATGTCATTGTCAGAAAAGAATGTTCACGAGAGAGGAATACCACTGTCAGAAAAGAATGTCACTGCCAGAAGAGAATGTTCACGAGAAAAGAATGTCACTGCCAGAAGAGAATGTTCACGAGAAAAGAATGTCACTGTCAGAAAATAATGTTCACGAGAAAAGAATGTCATTGTTAAAAAAGAATGTTCACGAGAAAGTAATGTCACTGTCAGAAAAGAATGTTCACGAGAAAAAAATGTCATTGTCAGAAAAGAATGTTTACGAGAAAAGAATGCCACTGTCAGAAAAGAATGTCACTGTCAGAAAATAATGTTCACGAGAAAAGAATGTCATTGTCAGAAAAGAATGTTCACGAGAGAGGAACGCCACTGTCAGAAAAGAATGTTCACGAGAGAGGAACGCCACTGTCAGAAAAGAATGTTCACGAGAGAGGAATGCCACTGTGAGAAAAGAATGTTCACGAGAAAAGAATGTCACTGTGAGAAAAGAATGTTCACGAGAAAAGAATGTCACTGTCAGAAAATAATGTTCACGATAAAAGAATGTCATTGTCAAAAAAGAATGTTTATGAGAAAGTAATGTCACTGTCAGAAAAGAATGTTCACGAGAAAGTATTGTCATTGTCGGAAAAGAATATTCACGAGAAAAGAATGTCATTGTCAAAAAAGAATGTTCACGAGAGAGGAATGTCACTGTCAGAAAATAATTTTTACAAGAAAAGAATGTCATTGTCAAAAAGAATGTTTACGAGAAAGTTATGTCACTGTCAGAAAAGAATGTTCATGAGAAAAGAATGTCATTATCAGAAAAGAATGTTCACGAGAGAGGAATGCCACTGTCAGAAAAGAACGTTAACGAGAAAAGAATGCCAAAAAATATCCCTTTTTAATTCAGTAAATTGGGCTAGTGCATTTCATATCAGCAATCAAAGTGCCATGTTGCATTCTACCAGCTTTTCTTCAATGTGACATTAAGAATAGGGCAATTGCTATTGAGATCCCTTTAAAAAGCATTATTTTCCTGTTTTCTGTAGTAATGTAAGCATCTGAATAACACAATCTTTAATATCTCCGTCTAATTATTTGTACATAATCCATAATTTACTAATCCATTTTACTAATGATTAGCTCACTTTCGAATTTAAATATTGTAAGAGTTACAATGCCCAGAGATACAATAGAATTATTATACCAAAAATCAAATCAACGTTATATATGTCATTCATATATAAAACCTTTGACTTTATATAAATATTTCAATTTCTTATATTTATATATTCAATTTTGTATAATAATAAAAAATTTTAAAATAAAATTTTGTAAAAGAAATTAAATTATTATTTACGAAGATTTTTTTTTCTAAAAGATATTCCCTAGATCCCTGATCTCTGTTAATTAAATAGAGAGGACAGGATTTGCATTGAATTAAAAAATTTCTAATTAAAGCTCATTTCCGAATCTCATTTGAATGAAGTATTGCAATCAAATGATTAATAAATTTCATCTAATATTTTATGTTAATCAGTATTCCTTCCAGTATTTATATGCGATTGTCTAAACCTTGCGAGGATTCTTTTCTATCGCCGAATCTCATTATGGGAGAAATTTCAACAGATTCACTTAATTAAAATTTAATTATGACTTCTTGGCAAAAACAAACAAATATTCCCCTAAAAGCAATATTGCTTTGCGCTTTTGCGTCTCAAACAATCTTCATTTCTCAATTTAGACTGAGTGGCACAAAAGCTTTAAAAACTCGAGCCTTTTCCTTTATTAAGAGTTAAATTAAGCATTATTAATATTAATAGGAATTCGAGAGAAAAAACTCATCTTCCTTTTACAAAAGTGTTCAAAACAAAATCACATCATTATGCCGTTGAAATAAGCCCAATTAAGTCACTTTCTTTTTCGCCATAATAATAATGCATTAAAAACGCCACAGTTCTGGGTTTTACTTATTTGGGCGTTCGTTCAAAACTTTGAGCTTGCTTTTTCACAAAGATGTCCTCTTCCAACTCGGCGAAGCTAATTAAGAAATACAGATACTCCTGTCTGCTTGTCTCTGAGGCATTATCTTATTTTCTGATTTGCCCTTTGAAGTTCGATTCTGTTCGAAGCGAAATGACTCGGGTTCTCACACGAGTAATTAGTAATTACGCCAACGCCGAAAACGCAAGTGCGCCATTAAAAGTGGATGGTTTCGGAAGAAAATGACTCTTTCGTTGCTGAAGTATTTTCCCAAAGTTCAAAACAATGGATTCTATCTTTTATTTAAGAACTGCTGTTTTGGTTATTACCGAGTTCTGTTTTTAAAGTAATTTGTATGCACTTGAGAGGCATACTCGCTAATAAACTGAGCGCATGAGACATATACGACGCTTTCTGTTCTGAGCGTCAGTTTTTGTTTTATTTTGTCATAAATTATCTTTTAACTAGACATTTTTGTACAAGTAGTTGATATTTCTGTTCTGATATTTTTTTCTTTCTTCTTTCGAAACAAATTATTTTCCAAAATTTGTTAGTAAATTAATTGTTCTTTTATTCATAATTGTTGTAAATCAAGTTCCTCAAGAAATAGGAGATTGTTAAACACAACAAATGCCCTCCGATGAAGTCATTTCATTCAATAATTGTGTTTATTTTTTACTGAATTTGTTCAGAAACTGACCTTTGTATGTTTAGTGTTGGTTCTTATTTACATATTTTCGCACAATATTTTTAATTAAAGTTTTGTAATGTCTCATTACATGTTTTTTTCTTTAAAAGTAAACTGTTTTCTCGAATTTCTATCAATAGACTTATTCTTTATTAGTGGTTATTTTCTATTATGTTTTTGATGTTATTGACTAACCCTCAGTGTATCAGCACATGGGGGACGTACATCCCGTGAATAGTCTACTCATGAATTAGGAAAGGAGTTAAGGCGGGTGAGGCAGCATCTCTTGTGATGGAACACACGTAGGTAGAAGGAGTAGGAGTCTGACTTGACTCCGTGTCGCTGAAGAAAGAAGGCAGTGCCTGCCGAGAAGACTTTTAGGGGAAATTACCCTAAATTTCGTATAGAATGGGAGAAAAACGGAAAAATCCCACCAGGTAATCCGACTCACGAAGCTAGATTCTGAACATCCCAAACGCCATCAAGCCTGAAACAGTATCTACAACAAAGCCGTCAATGGATTTCGCCTGCCTGCCAATGTACTGTACCAACGGTACACATCGCCACTGAGCCACGAGTCAGGAGTAAAGAAAACTAAATACTACTAATAAGAGAGGGTTAGGTTTTTGCAGAATACACATATATGCCACTTCTACAATTAGTAATTATTATACAAGACATTAATAATTTAAAAGTGACATTTTTAATAGCAAAAGCTATTTAAATAAAAATTTAATAGATGAACTTAGTATGATGCTCTGCAAATAACTTTATTGAGTTATTATTTACGTTTCCCTTCAAAATTTTAGATCATTTTATGCAAACTACAAAACATTTGCAAGTGAATTATTTCAGTGAAACTAAAAACTAGCACTGCATTTGATTTTTCTTATATATAAATCATAACCTATGCAATAAAAGGACTAAGAAATTTATTTTTTGTCAAAATCCCTAAGGACAGCTAGAACAAGAATTTGTTCAAATGATGGAAAAATCTCTTTTTTCTCGTGGGAGCAACCAGAAATTGCGCTCGTAAGTTTACACAGAGCTTTTGTCACCCATAAAACAAAAGTTTATTCTCAAGCTTAAGTCGAAGCTTTCTTAATCTCAGATTTCCAATGATATATTGTTGTATTTTTAGGTGTCATGTCTAATGTCTCTTGTAAATAAAGGATCGAAATTAAAATTACGATCATTGCTTAAAATGCAATAATAAAATAAAGGATTTTTTGTGTTTAATTTTTTAAATTTTAAGGATTGTCTTTCTTTTTATTATTAAAAGACGGAATTTTCTAATGGTATAGGATTGTTAACAAAATGAATTGGCTGCTGTATAGATTAAAAAAAATTACTTAATATTTGAGGTTTAAATATATATGACACAAAAATTATAATTCAACATTTTTTTTTATTTTTATATCTTTATATATTCATTTTATTTAATTTAAAATAAGAAATTTACCTCTTTTGTCAAGAAGTTCTGTTTTACTTTTATATATATATGTGTCTTAAAATTATTGAAATATATGTGAATGCATAGAATATGTATCTATATGTGTCTGCATAGAAACTACTCAGTTGCTTCATTAAAAATATAACTATTTTTAACGAGCAAATAAATTTTTCTTTAAATTAGTTAATTTCCATAATATGAAATTAAAATTTGTAATAAATTTCAAACAGTTATTAGAGAGTTTTTGCATACCGTATGTTTGTTACCGTAGGACATCCGTTAGCTTTTTCTCCCTAGCGCGCATGGGAGAAAAAGCTAACGGACGTCCTACGGTAACTAACGTACGGTATGCAAAAACTCTCTATTAACTAAGCATCTACCCGGCACTGCAGTTCATGTTGGACCATGGCCACCCTAGCAATACGAATCCGAAGTCGAATTGTCAAATTACCCTAAAGTGTGCATAAAATGACCGCAGAGCGACAAGCGAAACCAAATCAAAGTTCAGTCTCGAGCTTTGGTTTTCCAATTTGCGATTTCTTCTGGTCCTTTTCCACTTTGTCAATCCATCTTTTATTTGGCCTACCATTTTTTCTTTGGTCCTGGCCATAGCATTACTTACCATACTTTACATTACAGATTACGGTTTTTAATGCTTTTATCTATAATAAACCAAAGATATTTAATAAGAAAGCAATATGCATTCTTATATTTAGTAAAAGGTATTTGAGGATTTATGTTTCTATACTTGTGAATTCCCAAATGGAAAACCGGCGGACAGTTCCCATATTCATGACAAGCGTGCTGCATTAATTCTTGGGCAAAATATCTCTCCATTTTTGTAGAAAAGGGTGGTGGATGCTTATTCCACATGTTGCTTTTTGGGATATTTCATACAAAACTGCTACCACCTTTAAACCTACTTTTATTGATTTCAGTTTTTTTGCAGCTGAAATCAGTACAAGCCAATAGCATGAAAAATTAAAATTAATTTTAGTTAAATACAATATACAAGAACCGTTTTTTCTTAAAGAAATAAAATTTAAAAACATTTCTGCAATGCACAATTAACTTCAACGCAGCATTGGTATCACCTGCATCGAAAACTCGAGAAGCAATGCATCTAAAGACAGCAGGGTAAATTTAACGATAGATTTAGATGATGACGAGAAGTTTTCCTTTTTATCGTTCGCCGGCGAGTTATTCCCATGGACAGCGTGCATCAAAAGCTCACTTTTATGCTCCGCCGAGCTCTTAGGTACCACTCAATAAAGCTCGATATCCCTGATTGGCTCAGAAGAAGTTAGCCGATTCAGAAAACGAGAAAATTCGGTCCCGTAACGAACCGGAGTTCTTATCTGCCAATCAGAATATCTCATTTTCGGAAACGACTTTCTCCCTATCTACCCCATTTCTCCCTTAACTGACCTCTTAAGCCGGGGCGCCCTCAAGCCCCATTGATCCGCGCCCCAAGAATTGCCGGTCGCGTGTGTGTCTTACATGGCAAAAAGAAAAGGGGCGAGATATCTGGAGAGAGCTATATATACATTCGATCTTAATGAATGATCTAAAACTACGGTACGTGACGTGGCGTAGACGAGATTTGCTTATTTTTGGTACTTTTGATCAAAAGAGTGGATATTTTTTTCTATCGAGTTCTTTGTTATCCTCCAAGTTCATATAATTTATTTGGTTCTTTAAAAGGACCAGTCGAGATTTTTTCTCCCCGGAAGATACTATCTTAAGGTTATTGGAAGGAAAATAATTCCCCATCTGTCTAAAACTTTTAAAGATAAATTAAACTTTTTCATCCTTTGAAGATAATGTGATAAGAGGAATATTTAATTTGTTGGTAAGAGTATTATTATTATTTGTTGGCCTGAATGGTCGAGTGTCTAAGCCTCTGACGATCGGTGTCACAGGTTTCCGATTCGAGTCCCACCGGTGGCATGGATTTTTATAGTGGTTCGGAATCCACTTTAAACCGTAGGTCCGTAAGTATTTTTCTATCGAGTTCTTTGTTCTCCTCCAAGTTCATATAATTTATTTGGACTCTTTAAAAGGACCAGTCACGGTATTTTTTTCCCCGGAAGATACTATCTTAAGATATTGGAAGGAAAATAATTCCCCGTCTGTTAATAATCCCCATATGTTTCCCCATTTGAAAATAAATGAAACTTTTTCATCATTTGAAAATGATGTGATGCGTGGAATATTTAATTTGTAACTGATTAACTTTAATTGATTATTTTTTGTAGGTAAGCGTATAATTGTTTTTTGGCCTGAATGGCCGAGTGTCCAGCGCTCGGTGCCACAGGTTTCGGGTTCGAATCCCGGCGTTGTCATGGTTGTTTGTAGTGGCTTGGAATCCACTTTAAACCGTAGGTATTTTTCTATCGAGAGTTCATTGTTCTAATTCGAGTTCATATAATTTATTTGGCTCTTTAAAAGGACCAGTCACTGATTTTTTTTTTTACCTAAAGATACTATCTTAAGTTATTGGAAAGAAAATAATTCCCCTATCTGTCTAAAAATTTTGAAAATAAAATTAAACTTTCTTACTCTTTGAAGGTAATGGGATGAGGGGAATCTTTAATTCGTTGCTGATTATTTTTTGTGGGTGAGAGTATTATTATTTTTCTGGCTGAATGGCCGAGTGTCTAGCCTTCTGGCGCTATGTGTCACAGGTTTCCGGTTCGAATCCCAGCTGTGCCATGGATGCTTGTAGTGGTTCGGAATACACTTTAAGCCGTTGATCCCTTTCTACTATGTCTGTCAAGAGCGTCTCCTTTTCTTTCAACCATGAATTCATACGGGTTTATGGGCTTGGTTTAAATGACTGCCAAATGGATTAAGTAATAACAAAAACGACATACTTTTTAATATAGAAACCAATTTATTGAATATTACATTTAAAACTATTATACCAGAAGCGTGCACGCCTGAAGTCAAGGAAAACTTATTTGCCAGAATTTCATATATAATAACGATAGTACACACCAAAGTAGAAATGTTCAAGTTATGCATGCATTAAAATTTTATTAATATTACGTCATATCTTTCGTTATTCTTGAGAGCTGGTGTGAAGTATACATATATAATTAAGTGAAAGATTATATCAAAACTTGTTCAGCTTAAAGTGGCCTGATGGCCAGTTGGCTAGCGCTCTGGCCTTTGATACCACTGGCTTCAGACACGAATCCACACGTAGGCATGGATGTTTGTGAGTGGTTCGGAATCCACCTTAATCTGTAGCTCCTGTTCTAATTAGCCTAAAGTTTGTAAAAATGACCGTAAAGAAACATACCAAACCAAATGTACAGCTTAAAACATTCGTTTTCCCCACATATGTTCGGAGAAATAATTCGATGGAAATTCGAATGCTTCCTCTTCTTTCTAGAATTGCGTCTCACAGACTATATATCATAGTATGTTTTGGTAGAGAAAATAATCATCAAACTGAGAGTTTATTTTTGTTTCTATGTCTTTTCTCTTTCTTTCTGGACATCTAAGCAATTAAGAAACTTTTATAACATACAATTCTGGAACCACCAATAAACATTAATGCCACTACCAGGATTCAAACTGGAAAGCAGTGAATTCAAAGGCCAGAGCGCTAGCCAATTGGCCATCAGACGGTTAAAAGAATAGAGAAGTTACATTATCGTTAATGTTTAATTGATAAAATCAAAATTGGGATACGTTGAGTTGCATTATTCAAACTACTAAAATTATTAAACTCATTAATTTTAGTTAATTTTCACTCTCAATTCGTTAATTTTCATACATAAATTTAAAAAGTGTGTATTCTATTACAAATTATTTCAATATTTAAAACAAAATCTCTATTTTGGGCTGGAATGTCGCTTAAATTGTTTAGTTTCATATAATTTTATCATCATTGGTGGCAACTCGAGCCACGGATACTTGAAAATCCCTGCAAGAGGGAAACCATAACGCATATTTTCCCTATCCGATGGGGGAATTCATCAAATTTGAACTGAGAGAGGCAAGCCCTCATTTGCAATCGGTATAAATCGATTTGGAAATTACATTATACGAATAAATGGATAATAGATTTTTATACATTTATGTGTAAGTCGCATGTGTTGCAATTAAGAAACAATTGCAATTGCAAACAGTTGCAATTAATTATTTAATTGTGTTAAAATAAAAATAATAAAAAAGGCAAATCGGAGTCCTATTTGAAATGACAATATATGAACATGCACCTCAGCAAGTGATAGTTCATCACTTCACCTTTAGAAATGTTGGCGTAATGTTCAACACTTTTTCAGCTTTCTTAACTTTTATAATTGAGAGCAATGAAAGATGACATAAAATTTTCAATTTATTTGTTGTATTATCAAGAGGAAAAAAAAAAAGTTTACAGCAGTTTTTTTCCTTCTTCAAACATCATCTCAGACACACTTGAAAATGCTTCTGTTTTTTTTTTTTTTCTTCTCAGGCTAGCGGAACATAATAACAAACATAAGCTATAAAAATACACAAAGTCTGTTTCACGCACCCTGGAGGTTTAACTTGAAACACCACAAAAATAGATCCTCCTTATATTTTTCCTTCAGAAGTAAGCAAAAGAAAAAAAATGTATAGGAATCAGTCCGCACACAGCTGAAACGAATTTCTTCTCCTCATAAAAAATAAGATACCCGAAAAATGGGGAAAGAAAGAAAGAAGAAGAAAAAAAAGATCCCCTGGAGGCTCAAATCTCTAGAAATTTCTTTTCCACGTCCTTTCTGATTGACACTTTTGTCCGAAGAAGTAAGTTGCAAGCGCGGATTTTTCATTTATATACGTTTCGATCCATATCTGTGTGACTGGTAGACGAAAGATTTCGTCCTCCTCTTCTTCTTCTGCAGTTGCTAGCCTTGATTTTAAAAAACGGTTTGATACCTTTATATTAAAAATAGCCAACATTTTTCATTGGAAACGTATTTATGATCACCAAAACACTGCACGTTTGTATAACACGTATTTAAATAAATTTCCACCTGCATACAAATATATATACACTACTGGCCAAAGAAGACGACATGCTACAGACGTGAAATTTGAACGACAGGAACTTGTCGGAATATATAGGAATATTTTTTCCTACTATTCCTATCCTTCACCAACTAATATTCTAATATTCAAATGGGTTAATATTTGATCCAGCTACTAGCCTCTATTTTAAAGGTAAATCATTTTTTGAAAAGTATTAAAGTATTAAACCATTTTTGTTTTCATTTGAGAAGTTTCGGCTATTTTTAATATAATGGTATCAAACCTTTATATTTAAAATAGCCAAAACTTCGCATTGGAAGTATATTTATGATCTTCAAAACACTGCACGTTTGTATAACACGTATTTAAATAAATTTCCGCCTACACATATATATGTATACACTACTGGCCATTAAAATTGCTACACCAAGAAGGCGACATGCTACAGACGTGAAATTTAAACGACAGGATCCTATCGGAATATATAGGAATATTTTTTCCTACTATTCATATCATTCACCGATTAATATTCAAAAGGGGTAAGATTTGATTCCAACTACTACTACCATGATGTTAAAGGTAAACCCTTTTTTAAAAAGTATTAAAGAATTAACCAATTTTTTTCCATTTGCGGCTATTTTTAATATAAAGGTATCAAACCTTTATATTAAAAATAGCCCAAACATGCGATCTTCAAACACTGTTCGTTTCTTTAACACGTATTTAAATAAAGTTACATCTACGAAAAACGATATAATATTAATATTATTCATATCCTTTACCGACTAATATGCAAAAGTGTTCAGATTTGATTCCAGTTACTAGCCTTGATTTTAAAAAAGTGGTTTGATACCTTTATATTAAAAATAACCAAAATTTCGCTTTGAAAATGTATTTATAATCTTGAAAATTGCACATTTGTATAACACATATTTAAATAAACTTCCACCTACAAAAATAGATATAATATTCCTATTTTTCTTTATTATTCATATCCTTTACCGATTAATATTCAAAAGGGCTAAGATGTGATTCCAGCTATAGAAATCGTTACAGTCACTACTTTAACAAACGAGGTGCTTTAAGACTCAAATTTGCTTAATTAAATTTTGCTTTAATCAAATTTTGGACTTATTGTAGCACATTCGCTATTTTACTGCTTGTTAGTAGTTTTTCCAATATGCAAGCAATGTTATTTCTAAAAGTTACTTCAGTACTCTTTTCTCTTATAATTCTTTGAAAAGATGTAAATCCCTCTAAATAGTGTTAATCTGTTTAAAGAAGTCAACAATATTAAAGATTTCATAAACTACAGTGTTATAAAAATCCTAAATGTTTATTATCATGCTCTTAAAATTACTTAATTCTATTTATTATTACTTATTATATAACTTCAATAATAATAAATATAATAATTATCATAATTATTACAATAATGTAAACTATATATAATTTATATTATAGTAAATATAATAATAATAACAATAATAATCTTATAATTTTAATATATTTAACTTCTATTTATTATTAGTGTCAACGGCCATACCATGGTGAATATACCGGTTCTCGTTAGATCACCGAAGTCAAGCATCATTGGACGCGGTCAGTACTTGGGTCGGTGACCACCTGGGAACACCGCGTGCCGTTGGCATTCACACATTTGGGACCTGAATGGCCGAGTGTCTAGCGCTCTGGCGCTCGGTACCACAGGTTTCGGGTTCGAATCCCGGCGGTGCCATGGATGTTTGTAGTGGTTCGGGATCCACTTTAAGCCGTAGGTCCCGGTCTCCTATGACTGTAAGAGCGTCACGGAGCAAAAGTCAGGCTTCTACCTGCGGGTGCTCCATCACAACAGAAGCTGCTTCCTTCCCCTTCAATCATGAGCACGTATGGGCCCGTGGGCTTGGCCAGCCAAGTGGGATAAGAAACAACAACAACATTTATTAATAGTTATAGTAGTATTGAAAGTTATTAAATAGCAAACTAAATTCCTAAAATAAATTCATTTTATATTATTGTAATTATAATAATAATTACAATAGTCTTATAACTTTAATATATTTAATTCTATTTTAAAGAAATTGTCACAATTAATCGCAGGAAATCTAGTTTTTAATTGAGAGTTAAAAATTTAATTCTTCTCATTACTGAGACGGAATCTGTTGTTTAATATGCTTAAATTTACTAAAGATTAATGATTAAGATATACAGCAAAAGCGAAAAATGCTTATAAATCATTAGTTAGTTGGAACAGAGTATTAAATAATCTGCATCTGTATAATATTTAATAATCTGGATGAAATCTTCTGTCCTTTTGATATATTAAGAATTAAATAAATATAGAAATGAAATGAGTATGTTGTAATTTAAATAAGTCTCATTTAAGGTTTCTGTCTCATATAGTTTAACTGAAGATATTATAATCCATTTTGAAATGTGACCAAACAATGAAGAGATCGACAATAAAGCATTAATTGTTTTTTAATAATTCTAATCATAATATTGTTTTATTAAAAAATTTTTAAATCAAATATTTCTAACTAATAAGAATCAAAGCATTTTATTATTATAAATAATTCTTTATTAACTATTAATATACCGAAATCACATTTCTTCTTGTCGAAGAAAAACTACTTAAACTTCAATATAAAAATAAAATTAATTTAATGACAACAGAAAATTGTTAAGAAATTTATAATTATATGAATAATCATGAGAAATAACATAATCATCATGAGTTAATAAATCATTAACTAATTTATTTATTTAATTATAAAGTTATTTCTCATTGCATTTTATCTAAAATGTGCATTTTCAATCTTTACTTTTATTTATAAGTCCTTTCGTGGTTTTATGTACATCTTAAAATAAACTAATGAATTTTTCATCCAAGCAAATTAACTGTTTATTATCAAATTTTTTTTTTTTTTTAAATAGAAAACTATGTATAATAATTTTAAATTCCTACAATTAAAAAAATAATAAAAGTATAATCACCTTTCACTTCTTGGCAAAATTTTTTTTTTTAATTCCATGATTGAAAATTTGAGATGATATCTGAATTATTTTTAATAAATTAAACTCGGGTTAAACTAATTTAAACCTCGTATGGGTAAGATATTTACTTAATTCCTTAAAAAAATATAATTATTTTAAAATTGTAATTTCGAAAGAATACTATTTAAAATCTATGAAATATCTCTTTTAGTTTACTATACAGCCATATAAACAATGAACTAAATACAACAGTGAAAATGATTTCACAATCGATTTTACTATTAAACGTTTACATTCAATTAGATATTATTTAATTGATATAATATTTTACGATTAGGTTTCAAAATTAATAAAAATGGATATTTCTAAATTGTTAAAGAAAATTTAGCTTGTCTTTTAATCTAAAAAAAAATAAACTTGTAAAGAAAATTGATATAAAGTTTAGAAACATGTGTTCTTGATTTAGTCAACTATAAATTGATTATTTGCACATAAATAGATTTGGTATCGATTTTAACTTATTTATTGATATAAAGTTAACTTAATTAAAAAACTAAAATTAATAAAACATATATTTTTAATTTTAATGCAAAAAATAGTCTTCTTTATATTTATTTGTTGTTTTTTTTAATATTCATAATAATAAGTGAATATTTATGTTGTGTGAATTTAAAATTGACACTTCACAGTATTAAAATTTTTACTGATAGTAATTTAAATCTTTTCTTTCTTTTTTTTTTTTTTTTGTTAAAAAAATCCTTTAATTAATCGTTAAAAAGTTTGTTGTCTTATATCTATATATATTTTAATAATACATAGGAATACTATTTTCATTAATAAAAATTATATAAAACTTTGAATAAAGAAATATAAATAAATTATTAATAATACAAATTATTAATATTATCAAATAAATTATGGCTTCCCTGCAAAATCGATTAACTCTTATATAACTCGATTATAATTAATGCTTTAAATTTAATGCACATGTTTTCAAAATTAAAATTAATACAATATATCCTATTCTTTACTTTAAGGCAAAAAAGAGTCTTATTTATATTTATTGTTAAAAGAGTTCTCATATTGATTTGCATAAAATGATGCTTTAAGTGAAATTTTTCTCTGCTAATGAAAAAAAAAATATCTGTAAAATACTACATACAATTTTTTTAAAAGTTTTCTTTTAATGATTATATATTCGTAAATACAACATTTCAGTAAACACAGATTTTGAAAAATAAAATTTATTTTGTAAAGTTTTTCACTTTTTCTCGTGCACAACTTACTCGTACATGTACATCTTTCGTGCATATGTTAATATTATATTTCCCACCAAATGCTTTTACTACGCACTACTTTTGAAAATTTTCCCACGCTCGCTCTTGTATTTCTACACAGCTTGGCCATCAGAAGAACAGAACAGAAAAGAAATAAGGAAAAGAATATAAAAAAGAGAGGGGGGGTGCAAAAACGTGCCTCCCACCCTCCTCCATCTTTCTTTTTTTGCTGGTTTTTTGGAAAAAAGCAGAGAAGTTAATTTCAGAATCTGTAGTTGAGAGGACCAAGCTCCAGGCTAGATGGCGGCTGACGCCAAAATAAAGTTAAAAGAATGACGACCACGCTAAAGTGGAATGTTTTTTTGTTGTTCCCTGATCCTGAGGGCATGGATTGGCTTAACTTTCTCATTCTCCCGCGCCAAAATCAAATAAATAAGGAAAAAAAAGAAGTGAAAAGTTCTGGAATCCGCAAATGAAGTCTTCAAATTTAATTTGCAGCTCTCTGCGAGATGATTGTTGTATATATATCGCATGATTGAGCTAATCGAAAGCCACATTGCAGGATTTCTTTTTCTTCACAGCTATGAGATTAGTTCAAAGACAGTCTGAGAGAACTTTTTATTAAGCAGAAGGTGAGTTACTTAAGCTTTTCACGTAAATTGATTTAAAATATACCTGTTTCACTCAGAATTTAAAATTTCTAACATTCATTGGATGGTAAAATTTGTTGAATAAGTATATAAATAATGATAGGAAGATTAAAATTCATATGAAGTTCAATGAAAAAGAACTAGGACATATTGTGCAATATGTTTATAAATTATTTCACATTACTATTCATCTAGACATTTGTGTGCGTGAATAACCAGCTTATTGTGTAAGTAAAAATTTACAATTCCCGATTTTCTTTAATTTATAAAAGTAAGATTTTATTGTTTTCAAATTTTCGTTGATCAATTCCATGATTTTGTTGATCAGGCAACTTAAGTTGCCCAAAAAAAGATTTGTCCAAGAGCTGGAATATCCATTTAATTTAAATATAAAATTCAAATTTTTTACATTTTGATAAGGGTTGCGTTGGATCTTATCAGCTCTCTTAAATCATTGAATATATTACTTTCCGATTCCAGTTATTTTGACCTGAGGTCTTTTGTGCTTTAATAAGCAACAAGGGGTGGTTCTTTACCCCAACATTAATCCTTTGCCCAAAGGTGTTAGCTAATAGAGGAGTTTCCAATTACTATCCTCCGTTCTATATCTTAGAGTCTGGCGGAAGAGCTTTCTGGACTATGGATTTACCATCCCCGATATAGTCACAGAAACTTTCAATTTTGTATGACTTCTAACTAAACTAAACTAAACGTTCTAAATATAACATTAAATGTTCTAAACTTATCTGGAAAGCCCTGCGGCCTTATAGTCAATTGACTTGTGCTCTGCCATTTGATACCACAGGCTTTAGGTTCAAATACTGACGGTGCCACGGATGTTTGTAGTGGTTCCGAATCCCATTTAAAACGTAGATACCGGTCTAATATAACTGTAAAGCGTTGAGCATGAGGCTTACAACCCTACCTGTAAAAAGAAAAACATCTCCTGTCTCGAAATCTGCCATTAGGCAGACGGCCTTGGCCCACCATAGAGCTATTGCACTAACGAAGAAGACGAAGACACTATAAATTAGAAAATAAAATCGATTAATACTGAAATTTTTTGTTAGTTGATACATTTATCAATTCTTTAATAAACATCATTGCATCAAATGAGATTTGAAACTTTATCTTCCACAAGTATATAATATTCATTCTAATGCAACGATAAACTAATCAGAATAGTCTTATCAAGTTGAAATCTCAAATAAATGACCCTATTTCGAAATAGTGTGCCCTTAAGCAAACATCATATCTGCCATTGGCTAAAAATATGTGAGTAGAGTTTGTCCAATTCGTAGAATAAAGCTGTTTGCTTTAGTTTCAAAATCCGAAATCACAGATACCAAGTTCCGAATTTCTGTAATACCGGGCCCTGTCGCGGAAGATTATATTCATATAAGGATTTACGGGGAGTCGACCTTAACGAAGGTTTAGGTTTGCTGCGATCGAACATGGAAAGGATTGAATGCATAATGAGTAATTTAAGCTCGTAGCAACATGCAAATCATCTAAGTCTATTATGCGTCTCTGAGTGTGACTTACCCGTTTGGATTTGATTTGCAATCCTCTGTCCGTTATGTTGGAAGGATGCAAATGCAGGAAATTGCTTTATTATTGCAGATATGGATCTGATTTCACGTAATGTGTTGCAGATGGATGTAAAAGGGCGTTTAAAAACATAAACGGATCTTTTAATTCGGAAAATAACTATATCTGTACATTGTTAGCATGTAAAAATATTGTTATTGAACAATACTTAGATTATTGTTGCTTTCTATCATACAGTAGGTGATTATTGTTTAAAAAATGTAATTATTTAACTTCTGAGTGTTTATAATGTTCAATAATAATCATTCAATTTATTCATTAAATTCCTCCACATTTTTTTTTCTTACATGAAAATTTAAGAAATATATATATTTTTTATATTTATTACTTAATTTAATCTATATTTAAAAGACGTTTTTCTGGTGTATAATTATATTCATTGTTTGATATACGTTGTCCAAAGAAATGTTACAACATTTGCTCATTATATTTTTACGTTACTATATAAGTATATTGTTAACATGTAAAAATATTGTTATTGAATAATACTTAGATTATTGTTGCTTTCCATTATACAATAGTTAAATAATTTCATTCTTTTAAACAATAATCAACTTCTGAGTATTTATAATATTCAACAATAATCATTCAATTTATATAATAAATTCCTCCACATTTTTTCTTACATGAAAATTTAAGAATTATTATATTTTTTATGGGCATTAATTATTTAATTTAAAATACGTTTTTCTGATGTATTATTATATTCACTGTTTGATAGACGTTGTACAAAGAAATATTACAACAATTGCTCAAACGACTGCCTATTTTTAAGGAAATCATTATCATTTTTGTAAGTTTTCAGTATTTGCTTATATTAATTTTGATTAATTAAATAATTATGTTATTTCAAACAATAGCTCTTAGATAATAATCAACTTCTGAATGTTTATAATATTCAAGAATAATGATTCAATTTATTTGATAAATTCCTCCACATTTTTTTTCTCACTTGAAAATTTAAGAAATAGTATATATTTTTTATATTTGTTACTTAATTTAATGTACATTTAAAGTACGTTTTCTGATGTATTATTATATTCACTGTTTAATATACGTTGTTCAAAGAAATGTTACAATATTTGCTGAAGTGACTGCATATATTTAAGGAAATTTTTATCCTTTTTTTTAAGTTACCAGTATTTGCTGATATTATTCCAATACAAAAATTAGCCAAATCGCAAAATAGAGGCCGTTGAAATTAGTCGGTATTTGGCCAGCATTTCTTGTACTGTTTGCAATTCACTATTATTAACCTTATTATTCACCTATTACTATTGCAACTCTTTCCTTGGCGCACTTTGGCGAAAAGAATTTTTGATATCCCTATTCTGCGATTTTGCCCAAAAAATTTTCTTTAAATTTCATTTTCAAAATAAATAACAAATTTTTGTTGTTTAATTTTCCAGTTTAATTCATATCAGCATAAATTCATATAGTATTTCTATTTCACTCATATAGCATTTCTGTGTCTCTTGTCTTTTATTTGTTTGACAAAATTTAATTTCATGTAAGAATATTTTTTTTATTCGAAATATTTTTTAACCATTAAATATTTTTATTCATTAGATTGCGGCTTTCATACTTTTAAAGTGAATTATTAAGTTATCAACAATATTTTTATGAAGTTCAAACATTAAGCTGTTTTTCACCTCTGAATATTTAGATAAAAAAATGAATTTGAATAAAATAATGTTCTTTCTACTGTTTTTAATATATGGTTTAAAAATAAAATATTTGTAATTTATTGTATTCAAAAGCCATCACTTTCTTTAAATTTATAAAATGAATTGCATCTATATCAAATGGCATTTCTCACACTCGCATATATTTTGATATGATATACATGAAAATATTTATTTGCTTCGACATAAAAGTCGATATCACATTTCTCACACATTCATGTAGATGTGTATATTTATGATAAATGGCATATAAGTATTATGTCTTCTTCATATTCAAACGATTATTTATATAACTAGATAATCAAGGCATATCATTTTTATTACATTTAATTTCTCAAAAATTTATTATTCATATCCCAAACCTATCCGAGGCATGGAAAAAATTGCAAACAAGTCCCCACTTTATTTAGGACATAAATGAAAAAAAAATCAAAAATCGAAAGAGACGACTTGGAAGCAAGCGCATGACGCCTTATATCATCTCCTTTCTTTCTTTTTTTCCCCCTTTCTTTTTTACTTTTTCCCTTTCACAACAGCTCATACACCCCGTTCGATGCCGGAAATCAATAGGCGTTTAGTTAGCTATCTATTTTCACCTGTCAGAGATTTCTAGGCAGCCGATTCAACACCGGTCTCTTCTGGTAACGTTTTTTCTTCTTCTTTTTTTTCTTCAAGGAAAGAATCCGTGTAAATCCCATCTCCCCAGTGTATACACACAAACGTCACTTGACAGATCTCGAGAAAAAAAATCGCAGACTGTAAATCTGTTTGTCTAGCAGTCGGCGGGCTATTCATTCGATCGAGTCGCAAAGAAAATGGGAGCCAGATACTATCACTAACAAATGGCCCTGGTATGGGATTTCTGTTTTGGAGTGCAGAAAGTCACCAAAGAGAATAGTGTAGGTGGAATAGTTTTTTTTTAATCATTGTAAAGAAATTATCAGTAAACAATATATTATGCAATGAAACAGTTTCTGAGTGCCTTAAAATATTTGTTTCTTTTACAGTTAGTGTAAAGCAGAAAAATTCATTCATATTAGTATTTAATGAGCTATTCATTCGATCGAAGAAGAAAAAAATGTGTATAATATATCATAACTATTACGTTGGGATAATCATACCATAACTATTACGTTGGCAGAATCATACCATAACTATAACGATAATAAACTATCATATATATATATCATTACTACTATGTTGGGGTAATCATATTATAACGATAACGATAATAAACTATCATACAATAAAGATAACTATTACTATTATAACTATAACCATTAAAACTATAACGATAATAAACTATCATACAATATCATTATAATCGTAAAGCTAACTATTACGATTATAACTATAACCATAACGATAATAAACGATCATACAATAAAGATGCCTATTACGATTATTATAACTATAACCATACTATAACTATAACGATAATAAACGATCATACAATAAAGATAACTATTACGATTATAACTATAATCATACTATAACTATAACGAAAATAAAATATCATGCAATAAAGATAACTATTACGATTATAACTATAACCATACTATAACTATAGCTATAATTATAATATAACTATTACGATTATAACTATAACTATCATACTATAATTATTACGATTGGATATCCCTGTACGAGCCTGCATGGCCGAGTGACTTGTGCTTTGGCACTCGGTACCACAGGTTTCAGATTCGAGTTTCGGCGGTGCCGTGGATGTTTGTAGTGATTCGGAATCCATTTAAGCCGTAGGTCCCGGTCTGACAGGATCATACAGCGTTGCGGGAGTATTGTTACTTCGTATCCGTAGCTTATCTTCAAGCTACACGCACCTGCTGGGTAGTACTAAGTGAGTAACTTCGGTGCAGCGCTAACCTTAAGGCATCAAAGACAATTGTCTAAATGTTTGCCAGATGCATTAGAAAGAAAAACCCATTTAATTTTACAAAAATTAATTATTCATATCCCAAACCTATCTCAGTCATGGAAAAAATTGTAAACAAGTCCTCACTTTATTCAGGACTTGAAGGCAAAAAAAAAAAAAAAAAAAAACTAACACAAAAATCGAAAGAGACGACTTGGGAGCACATGACGCCTTATATCATCTCCTCTTTTCTTTTTTTTTCCCTTTCACAACAGCTCATACACCCCGTTCGATGTTGGAAATCAATAGGCGTTTAGTTAGCTATCTATTTTCACCTGTCAGAGAATTCCAGGCAGCCGATTCAACACCGGTCTCTTCTGGTAACGTTTTTTCTTCTGTTTTTTTCCTCAAGGAAAGAATCCGTGTAAATCCCATCTCCCTCGTGTATACACACAAACGTCACTTGACAGTTCTTGAGAAAAAAAAATCGCAGGCTGTAAATCTGTTTGTCTGGCAGTCGGTGGGCTATTCATTCGATCGAGTCACAGAGAAAATGGGAGCCAGATACTAACACTAACAAATGACTCCGGGATGGGATTTCGGTTTAGGGTGCAAAAAGTCACCGAAGAAAATAGTGTAGGTTGAATAGTTTTTTGGAATCATTTGAAAGAAATTATCAGTACAAAAAAATTATATTATAAAACTTTGAGTGCCTTTGAGTATTTTAAATATTTGTTTCTTTTACAGTTGCTGTAAAGCAGAAAAATTCATTGATATTAGTATTTAATGAGCTATTCATTCCATAGAAGAAGAAAAGAACGTGTATAATATAGTATCATAGCTATTACGTTGGGAGAATCATACTAGGACTACAACTATAACGATTCTAAACTATAATAGAAATATAACTATTACGATTATAACTATAACTACCATACTATAACTATATCTATAGCTATACTATAACTATAACTTTTACGAATATAACTTTCATACTATAATTATTACGATTGGATATTCTTGTAGGGGTCTGAATGACCGAGTGACTTGAGCTCTGGCGCTTGGTACTACAGGTTTCGGGTTCGAGTTCCAGCGGTGCCATTTATGATTGTAGTGGTTCAAAATCCACTTTAAACCGTAGGTCCCGGTCTAACAGGATCGTAGAGCTTTGCGGGAGTATTGTTACTTCCTTTCGTAGCTTATCTTCAAGATACATGCACCTCCTGGGTAGTGCTGAGAGAGTAACTTCTGTGCAACTATAACCTTAAGGCATCAAAGACAATTGTGTAAGTGCCTGCCATCTGTATTAGAAAAAAAAACATTTAATTTTACAAAAATTAATTATTCATATCCCAAACCTATCTCAGTTATGAAAAAAACTGTAAACAAGTCCCCACTTTATTTAGGACTTAAACGAAGAAAAAAATTTCCAACTCAAAAATCGAAAAGAGACGACTTGGGAGCGCATGACGCCTTATATCATCTCTTTCTTTCTTTTTTTCCCCCCTTTCTTTTTTACTTTTTCCCTTTCACAACAGCTTACGCACCCCGTTCGATGCCGGAAATCAATAGGCGTTTAGTTAGCTATCTATTTTCACCTGTCAGAGAATTCCAGGCAGCCGATTCAACACCGGTCTCTTCTGGTAACGTTTTTTCTTCTGCTTTTTTTTCCTCAAGGAAAGAATCCGTGTAAATCCCATCTCCCTCGTGTATACACACAAACGTCACTTGACAGCTCTTGAGAAAAAAATCGCAGGCTGTAAATCTGTTTGTCTGGCAGTCGGTGGGCTATTCATTCGATCGAGTCGCAGAGAAAATGGGAGCCAGATACTATCACTAACAAATGGCCCTGGGATGGGATTTCTGTTTGGGGCGCAAAAAGTCACCAAAACAAATATTGTAAGTGGAATAGTTTTTTTGAATAATATGAAAGAAATTATCAGTGTAAATATGTAATGAACCGTTTTTGAGTGTCATCAATATTTCTTTCTTTTTATGGTTGGTGTAAAGCAGAAAAATTTATTCATTTTAGTATTCAATGAGTTATACATTCGATTGAAGAAGAAAAGAGTGTGCATAATATATTAAAAATAATAAATGACTATTACGATTGGAATAGTTTGGATTAAAGATGAAATAGTTTTAAACCATTTGAAAGAAATTGTGAGTGAAAAAAATTATGTAATGAAACAATTTTTGAGTGTCTTAAATATTTGTTTTTTTACAGTCGGTGTGAAGCAGAAAAGTATTCTATAACAGGTTTCTTGTAAAGAAGGAATTGAGAATATTTTCAGAAAATAATATCATTTCCTATTGTTTTGAATGTGAATGTCCTTTCTTTTGAATGTTTGTTTCACAGCATATGAATTACTGAAGTTAAGAAAACACATTTACAGAAAACATAAATTCACGACTTGGAAGAGATTAAATATATAAAAATTGTAGTTAGAAAATGCATGTTGTGTAAAAAGTATTAAGAATTGTTAAATAAAACACAAAAGTCAAATTATTTATCAAATATTCATTTGTCGTAGGTTGATGGATGTAGGCTTTCAATTCCTTCCTTCCACAAATCTAGCACAAACGCATCGTGACACCTAAATAATATTCCTTATTCTCCATTTGTCTATCTGGAAGGAATTCAGAGAGCTCTACATTACGTAGTTGGAAAAAATTTTCAGCAGAAATTTGATTTTCGAGCCACTTTGATGATTTTTGCAGCTAGTCAATTATTTTGTATTTCATGATGGTGGAGGCTATAGAACTGCTGACGAATTTCATGCCAAAACTATCAGTAATAATGTTATGAACAAATTTAAATTTAAATTAAATTTTTAAACCAATTAAATTTATTTAAATAATTATTAAATTCCTTCTATTAACTCACACTCTCCCTATATATATCTTGTTCAAATTTTCAATCGTTCATAAAATACTTTTTATTCCTCCACTCAAGTTCAAATAAATTTTTTTGAACTTGTAGTGGATGACACTGGATGTTAATACAGTTTTTCAAATATTAATTCAGTAATTAAATTTAATTAATCAATTTTAGTTTTTTTTTAGATTTAAGTTGCATATATCTACCAATAGATGGCGCCAGATAAACTTTAAAAAAAAAGGAATGAAAATTATTTATAAAGGACTTTCTGCAACAGAGTGAAAAAAAAAAAGTAGGAACTGACTTAATTTTTTTTTTTTTTTATTACTTGTTTTTATGCTAACTTAACACCAAATGTACAAGAGCTCAAATTTCTTAAAATTCATGAAGCAGGTAGAAGTTGTGAAAGACATACCCATTCCTTAATTAACCTTTTACCCTTAAAAACAGTCACATGCATTTTAAAACCACTATTTATTGTCAGCAAACTATCCAGAGACCCAACAACTGGACCACTCAACATGTCACAGAACAAAGTGAAAGTTAAAAAACCCAATTACTTATTCATCCCAGTTTTGCTAAATCTCATTTACAGAGTGGCTTTAACTCAACGTCAAAGAGAAGCCAAGTTAAACGAAGGTACCATAACGTTGAAACTTGCCAAAACTAAAGTTCAAAAGACAATTTTAAATACTTTATGCCAGCACCACGACTTGCTCTATAAATTAGCACACTTAAAATTTCAGAAACGGTAGCTCAGCATGTGTGACAGGGTAGCAGTGTAGTAAAGCAGCGAAAGCAAATGTGTCATAATTTGATTTTTGTATTTTCTTCTTCCCAGGGCTGCACAGCGGTTGAACTTGTCATCCAAGAAGCGTCGACGTCAACATCACCATCCGGATTCGGAACCCCCACCGTTCCTGACGAATTTCGCTGAGATTTTAAGGGTGTCGCCACCCCCTGTTCCACCCTCCCTGCTTCGTTCGGTGGGCAGGAAGGAGAATTTCTCCATCGGCAAGGTGAGTTGTGTTGTTTGTTTCCTTCTTGTTGTTGGTTCTAACGTTTCCTCCCATGGGATTTTAGGTTTGTGAAGTTTAATTAAAAGGAAAGTAAATAACATATGTGGGATTTATTAGTATATTAATCGGAAAATTTATATTTCAGAGTTATTATTTTTTGTTTGATAAATTATAATTAACACCACACTTGGTTTTATAACGTTAAATCTATAAAATTGATAAAATTTGGAAAATTCTTAAATTAACATTTTAAATTGTTATGCACATAAATGAAGCACATTGGTATTTAATGTTATTTATTCAATTTTGGTATTTAATGAATTTTCATATTTAATGTTTTTAATGAATTTTGGAATTTAATGTTTTTTTTATGAATTTTGGTATTTAATGAATTTTCGTATTAATGTTATTTAATTAATTTTGGTATTGAATATTATTTAATGAATTTTCGTATTTAATGTTATTTAATGAATTTTCATTTCAATTTTCATATTTAATGTTATTCAATAAATTTTGGTATTTAATGCTATTTAATGAATTTTGGTATTAAATGCTATTTAATGAATTTTGCCATTTAATGTTATTTAATAAATTTTCGTATTTAATGTTATTTAATGAATTTTCGTATTTAATGCTACGTGAATTTTCGTATTTAATGCTATGCGAATTTTCGTATTTAATGAATTTGCGCATTTAATTTTATTTAATGAGTTTTCGTATTTAATGTTTTTAATGAATTTTGGAATTTAATCTTTTTTTTTATGAATTTTGGTATTTAATGAATTTTCGTATTAATGTTATTTAATTAATTTTGGTATTGAATGTTATTTAATGAATTTTCATTTCAATTTTCATATTTAATTTTATTCAATAAATTTTGGTATTTAATGCTATTTAATGAATTTTGGTATTAAATGCTATTTAATGAATTTTGCCATTTAATGTTATTTAATAAATTTTCGTATTTAATGTTATTTAATGAATTTTCGTATTTAACGTTATTTAATGAATTTTCGTATTTAATGATATTTAATGAATTTTCGTATTTAATGATATTTAATGAATTTTCGCATTTAATGCTATGTGAATTTTCGTATTTAATGCTATGCGAATTTTCGTATTTAATGAATTTGCGCATTTAATTTTATTTAATGAGTTTTCGTATTTAATGAATTGTGGCATTTAATGCTATTTAAGACTTTTGGTATTTAGTATTATTTAATGAATTTTGGCATTTAATGTTATTTTAATCAGAGCAAGTAATTTTTATTGTTGCATTATATTTCGATTAGAACTCAAAATGTTTCCTTTTTTTTTAAATACAATTTAACACATTAAAATTTCCCAGCTAATATTTATTTACAATTATTTGCTTCGATAGAGTACTGATGTTATTTTATTGACACTATAAAATTTTTAAAAATGGATTTCCCTCTCTTTAAAAAAGAAATTTAGGGGTGTTGATCTAACCTACTTAATTTATTGCCTTTTTTTAAATTTTTAACAAATTTCCTACATTTTCAATTCAAGTAATTTGAAGAAATTTAGAGAAGTGATGTTATATTCTATTAAAACTTTGCATTCAATAAAATGCATGCTCTCTATTTTTCTCACCATATTATGTTTAATTAACTTGCAGTTTTATAGCTTTTTAGCTATTTTATATTTTTTTCATTATATTCAACCATTTGATGTAATAATAAATCTGCCTTTTTTCTCGCTATAAAAATTATAATAAAAGCCAAATTTTATTTAATAAAAAAATTACGATTTTTTGTAAACTTTTGAAAGCTTAAATATAAAATTTATTTAGGATTATTTAAATATTACCCCCCCCAATACAATAATATATATTGGGTATATTTCTAGTGGCTTATGTAATGAAATGTGAATATATCAATAAATTAATTCTTAATTAACAATATTCCATCGATCACTTTGAATAACAGCATACACCTACAGAAAAGACCCATTTTTCAAATCTATGATAATAATGATAGCATTTCTCTCTTATCTTTATTCTGACATTTATATTGCACAGTCCACTGTTTTCTTACGAACAGTTGGGGTGTTTTTTTCTTTGCTTGGGTCAGATGTAATTTTTGTTGCTACACATAAACCAGATGTTTATGCATTTCTTCATATTTTTTTAACGTTCGTTATTCATGTAAATATACGGAGATCGATCAAAATATTTCTGTACATATTTATATTGCTCACTTAACGTAACAGTTGATTAAGTTTATTTCTGAACTTTTTTAAAACCATCATTTATATATTATCGCATACATATATTAATGTCAAACTAAATTATTCATAATATAAAATAAATAAAACGAGTTCTATTTATACGAATTTTCATTTTTTATTGCAAATCTTTAATAGAAAATGATAAAAAAAAAATCAGATATGACCAATCTTATTGTTTACTAAGGCAAGATAATAAAAAAAAAAATTGTCTAAAAAGCAAGAACATATCAGGGCACGTATAAAAATTACTAATTATGTGGATAAGTTACTAAATAATATACAAGTTAAGATATTCACCCTGAAAAATAAGCAAAACTGTTTCTATATCATAATCTTTGCATTTTTTGTAATCATTCAGTAAGTGAAGATGTCTCAGTCACTTAAATCAGCAATATTTTCTTTAAAAATAAAAATAGGAGAGACAGATTGGTATTTAAAGTAAATAAATTTTTTTTTTTTTTTTTTTTTGTATTTTTTAAGTTTATAAATTTTAATTAATTAATTATTAAGTATTCTGATATCTCAGTGTTTCAAAGTAGTTTATTATTTCCTGTATTGAAGAGTTCAAATAAACCCTAAGCGAGATTGAGTGTGCCTTGATATAAAAAGTTGGGAATATATTATTAATTAGCTGGCTGTCTGTATGACAGTTATCCCAACTTCTATACAACGTTGTAGTTAGTACAACATTGATAAATATACAACATCGTTATAGTTTTCTAATATACAATATTAATTTGATTCTATCTTATCTAAAAAGGCATTTTCTCCTTTGGGGAAAATACTGAATTCGTAGCATTTATTAAAATTGTCAGCACGATATATATTTGTGGGCTAGATATAAAACTTATCAAATTTGAATAGTTAATATGAGAGGTATCCAAATTCTGTTCGATATTAAGTTTAAAAAATGATGTTTAACATTATATAAAATTATATATGTATTATGATATTAAGTTGAAAAAAAAAAGAAATTAAATATCTTTACTAACTTATGTAACTGCAAAAGTTAATACATTTAATTAAGTTTGGTTTAGTTTGTCGCTCTACGGTCATTTTTTTGCACATGTTAGGCTAAATTGATCGGGACCTACAGTTTAATGTGGATTCCGAACCCCTCACAGATTCAGATCCATGCCACAGCCAGGATTCTAATTTGAAACCTGTGGTACCAAAGACCAGAGTGCTAGTCAATTGACCATCAAGCCTCTCATTTCATTAGGAAATCTCTTAGTTGCTTACACTGTCTACTAATGGTACTCAGTTTGATTCTATTCATTGGCAATTATGAAATTCTGGTAGGATTCCAATAAAAGCTTTATATTCATTGCATCTTTTCATATGGGATTATGTGAAAAATATGTATACGAATTGCATATGTTTGCTGGCTTGTCTTGCTTTTTGCAACTACTATTAAATCCATAACCCATCAAAATTTTCACAATTTTAATATAAAATCTAGTGGCATTGGTGTATAATACTACTACTACTACACTACACCACATCACTGTGCCTAGAGCTGAGTTGCCCCTTTACAGTTTGGGAATGATGTGGGTGAGAAGAAGTTTGATTGGACTCTCTGACGCTCTACGGTCATATGAGACTGGGATCTACTGCTTAAAGTGGATTCCGAACCACTACAAACATCCACGGCACTGCCGGGATTCGAACCCGAAACCTATGTCACCGAGAGCCAAAGCGTTAGCCATTCGGCCATCAGGTCCCTATTGGTGCATACTACCAGCGACCATTTGATCTCTCATTAAAATTCATAAAATTTTCTAGTTTCTTTCTAATGAAATGACCTATTTTTTTATTGCAATGATGTTCTTGAATATAATTTTGTTACGTGTTCAAATCTATTAAAGAGATTTCAGCAATAATATTTTTTTTTTCCTATTTAAATTATAAAACAAGTAATATAAAAAAAATTTAAAATCAATTCCTACTTTTTTTCCCCTCAATTGCAGAAAGTGCTTTATAAATAATTGTCACTCATTTTTTTTTTTTTAAGTTTATTTGGCGTCATCCATTGGTAGATACATGCAACTTAAACCTAAAAAAAATAATAAAAGTAATTAATTAAATTTAATTACTGAATTAATATTTGAAAAAAAAACTGTATTAACATCCAGTGTCATCCACTACAAGTTCAAAAAAAAAGTATTTGAACTTGAGTGGATGAATAAAAAGTATTTTATGAACAATTGAAAATTTGAACAGGATATATATAGGGAGAGTGAGCTAAAAGAAGGAATTGAAAAAAAAGAAATTTATTCATTGAAAATAAATTTCCCTTTTTTTGTTTGTGCACAGCCCCTCTGATAGGGGGTGGATTATCGGAAGAATTCCTCCCTGATAAAATTCAAAGGGCGGACACCTGAGACTTGTAAAACGCGCGGAAGGAAGTGAAATGCCCTTCGTTTTAATTACAATCGCTTGCTTTGTGTCACGGCTCGCTGGGCACACGCGGCCCCCCGGAGACACTCATTAACATGATATTCTCCACCATTCATACGAATCTTAACGATTTCAGAATTTATCGGTTAATTGGTAAACCAAAATAAATATTCCCCGTTAAATATTTATTACAGAATATCGTGCGCATGAAGATAAAGAAGGCCCGTTTTAATTGGGTAACTACTTGAATTTGTATTTTATGACACTAACCAAATGATTCTTATGTATGCGTGAATGTTGTTGTTGTTTCTTATCCCACTTGGCTGGCCAAGCCCACAAGCCCATATGGACTCATGATTGAAGGGAAAGGAAGCAGCTTCTGTTGTGATGGAGCACCCGTAGGTAGAAGCCTGACTTTTGCTCCGTGACGCTCTTACAGTCATAGAAGACCGGGACCTACGGCTTAAAGCTTCCGAACCACTACAAACATCCATGGCACCGCCGGGATTCGAACTCGAAACCTGTGGCACCGAGCGCCAGAGCGCTAGACACTCGGCCATTCAGGTCCCAAATTTTGCCAACGGCACGCGGTGTTCCCAGGTGGTCACCCACCCAAGTACTGACCGCGCCCAATGATGCTTAACTTCGGTGATCTAACGAGAACCGGTATATTCAGCATGGTACGGCCGTTGGACATACGTGCGTGAATAGTTTATATTAGCTAATTATTCAGTTTGTGAAATAAAAAAAATAAAATTTTATGAAAAAAAACTTTTATTGTTAGGTAATCATAGAAATTTCGATTTTAATTTGTGGAATCTAACGAAATATAATTACTAAAATCATAAGAAGATTAAGATTATCATATATGAAATCAGATAATGAAGAATTTTAATTGGGTAACTAATTGAATTTGTATTTATTTTATGACACTAACCAAATGATCTTTACGTATGCGTGAATAGTTTGTATTAGCTAATTATTGAGTTTGTGAAAAAAAAATGTTAAAATTTCATGAAAAAAAAAAGTTTAATGTGAGTTAATTTTTTTAGTTAATCATAGAAATTCGATTTTGATTTGAGGATTCTAACGAAATTTAATTATAAAAATTTAATTTTCCATCATGTTTCTTCACAACTATTCCTGTTTGTAATGGCACTATTCATACGACTCTTAACGGCTTCAGAATTTATTGGTTAATTTGTATACGGAAATAAATATTCCCCATTGAATATTTATTACATAATACAAAAAATACGCATAGAGTACGATTAAAAAGTAATAAGTACGCATAGAGATAAAAATGGCTGTTTTAATTGGGTAACTACTTGAATTTGTGATTTATGACTCTAACCAAATGATTCTTATATATGCGAGAATGGTTTATATTAGCTAATTATTAGCACTTTCTGCTTGTGAAATAAAAAATGATAAAGTTTTATGAATAAAGCGAGTTTAATGTGAGTTAATTTTTATAGTTAATCATAGAAATTCGATTTTGATTTGAGGATTCTAACGAAATTTAATTATAAAAATTTAATTTTCCATCATGTTTCTTCACAACTATTCCTGTTTGTAATGGCACTATTCATACGACTCTTAACGGCTTCAGAATTTATTGGTTAATTTGTATACGGAAATAAATATTCCCCATTGAATATTTATTACATAATACAAAAAATACGCATAGAGTACGATTAAAAGTAATAAGTACGCATAGAGATAAAAATGGCTGTTTTAATTGGGTAACTACTTGAATTTGTGATTTATGACTCTAACCAAATGATTCTTATATATGCGAGAATGGTTTATATTAGCTAATTATTAGCACTTTCTGCTTGTGAAATAAAAAAATGATAAAGTTTTATGAATAAAGCGAGTTTAATGTGAGTTAATTTTTATAGTTAATCATAGAAATTCGATTTTGATTTGAGGATTCTAACGAAATTTAATTATAAAAATTTAATTTTCCATCATGTTTCTTCACAACTATTCCTGTTTGTAATGGCACTATTCATACGACTCTTAACGGCTTCAGAATTTATTGGTTAATTTGTATACGGAAATAAATATTCCCCATTGAATATTTATTACATAATACAAAAAATACGCATAGAGTACGATTAAAAAGTAATAAGTACGCATAGAGATAAAAATGGCTGTTTTAATTGGGTAACTACTTGAATTTGTGATTTATGACTCTAACCAAATGATTCTTATATATGCGAGAATGGTTTATATTAGCTAATTATTAGCACTTTCTGCTTGTGAAATAAAAAAATGATAAAGTTTTATGAATAAAGCGAGTTTAATGTGAGTTAATTTTTATAGTTAATCATAGAAATTCGATTTTGATTTGAGGATTCTAACGAAATTTAATTATAAAAATTTAATTTTCCATCATGTTTCTTCACAACTATTCCTGGTTTTATACACATGAGAAATTGGAAATGAATATGCTTAGAATTTTAATCGTAATTCTAAATAATTAATTAGAATCGATTTAAACAGATTTGTATAGAGGGTACAAAATTTTATCCATTTAACAAAATAATTTAGTATCAATTATTGAAAAGGCAAATGATATACTTTTATTACAATATGAAAATCGTTTTTTTTATAGTGGTATTCTTTTATCCGTTCTACTTTCTTTTAAATAAATAAAATAATAATGAAAATTTTCGAATTTAAAGAAAGAAAATTGCATAAAATAATTTAATTTTGTAGGTGAAAAGACTTACTACTCTTACTGCATATACAGTTTTCACTTATCTGAACTATAGATCAAATGTTTCACATTATATTGCTCTTTTAATTACTCCATCACAGAATTAAACATTTTCCATATGAAGTAAAACATTTTAACAAATATAAAAATCACCATTTAATAGTTTTCCTGTCTATACAATTTTTCATTTAAAAATTAACATTTGTCATATACACATTTTGAAAGCATACGGAAACAGTATATGTTTTTCGTTTATAAAAATTTTGTTAATTAATTATTGCTACTTGAGAAATCGACAACTGAAGTATTATGTGTATTATAGCTCTATTAAACTTAATCAATAGAATATTTTTCTAAAATTAATTAAATGAAAAAAAGTTGTCCTCCATCACCTCTAATGGAATACATTTCACCATCATCCATTAGAACATCAGATATGAACTATCTTTTATTAAGCATATATTTAATTTTAAAATACATATAGAACTGTTAGGTTAATAACTAGTAAAAAAATTTATTGATACAACATACAATTTTTAAAAATTAAAATATTCTTAAAAATGCATTTTTAAACAGAAAATATAACGACACCACCACTTCCTTTCACTTCGTTTGCACCATTTTTCACCGCACTAGAGCAGCTCAAGCCAAACGTGATTTCTCTGACTCCAGCACTTCGATTTTCAACTCAATTACGGCATAAAATTTTCAAAACTTCGCTTTCCGAATGACGGTTTGTTTCAATTTACGGGCTGAGGCATTCATTATTAATTAGCGAATTTCATTCCCGCAAAAATAATTACGAGATCCTTTCGTAAAAGCTGTTCCGGGAGTCTCGTAAAACCCCCTCCGAAGTGTACATTTCTCATGATTAATTCTGCTAACAAATTAATTATCCAAGCCTTTTGGCCGTCGGCACAAAATGGAGGAGTTGTTTCTAAACGCCAGCGTTCTCGATTTCTAACGGAGAGCAGCTATTCTCCTAGTATTAGGCATAACCAAACATCAATTAAGTTTGAATATTTAATGCAATTCTGCGGGTGTTTGTGGGTTAGCCCTTTTGACTTCTTTCGGCGGTAATTTTTTAACTCCACTTTTAAACACACGAATTGAAAACACATGTTTTAAAAATGTAGAGAATGGTTAGTAATAAGAAATTGATGAGGCATTTTTACTCAAGACTAGCAAAAGTAAATAGTTTTTAGCTTATTGAAATAAATACAACGTTGTTTCTTTTTGTACACAGTTTGTGCTTATGAACTACACTTCATTTCCTATTGAAGTATTCAAGACATTATTTTTAACATGTGTCCTTAATAATATTATAAGGGGGTCTTTAAATGAATTCTTCATTTAATTTTTAGGCATTTATTTATTTAAATTAACATAATTTTTATCATAAAGCATTATAAACAACATATCTAAGCAAAACTTGACGCTGAAATATTTGTATTTCTCATATTTTTTGGTACGACTATACCACGAGGATTGGTTAAATTTTGATAAAACAAGTCTTACTTACCAAATTAAAGAGAAAAAAACTATCTAGACTTAGTTTATTTAATTCAAACACATTATTTTTTCGTTTAATTCTTAATATATTCATTTCTAATTCTCAGAAACTTGTCTAAGAACTTGCCTAGAATCGTCTTGTTGGGAAACTTGTAATAATGAAGTGTGAAGAATAGTGAATTGCTTTATAGTTTAGACCCGTAATAAAGATGTAAATTAGTATAATCAATATCAGTTTATGTTATATTTTACTTTTGAAGTTTCAATATTTTTTACTAAAAGAGATCCTTTAAGAAAATCTCTTACACATCTTAAGCAATTTCATATTGTTTTTTATAGAAAAATTTTGTTAGAAAAATATTAGAATTTATAAGAAAGTAGAACAGTTTTCTGGTTTCGAATCAATTTCAATATGATATATCATTTTGTATCAACTATTTTTCTTAATATCTTTACAAATTTATCCTTCTATTTATCTCACATATTACAAAAGTGCATTAGTAAAAGTGTAGTGCAGATTTTCTATAGGACAATCTTCGCAATTTTCCTCTTTTAAGTTTCATGTTTAAGGAAGTTAAATGCTCCCTTACACTCATGAATATTATGACGTCAAATTTCACACAGATGTCAAGGAAAGTGTAAACAACCTAAAAAAAGAAAACAAAATTGAAATACCATATGCCCAGGAAATTTAAATTGAAAACTGGTCTTGCTTTTTGGGCACAGTAGTAATTAGTGAATTTTCAAAGAAAATTATAATTTTATAGTTATTGATCATTGACAAATATATTAGTTTATAAATTGGTTTTAATTGTGGCATATTCGTTTTTCTTTTTTAATACTGAAGTAAGTAAAACCAACAAATTTATAAAACGAACTGGTTTGATAACTCCAAATCCTTTGACTAAACAGCTCCGCTCCTTGTTCATGGTGCAAAATTTTTAAGGAAATCTGATAAACGGGGGCGCTCGCCGAGAGATAGACGAAGATGATTAATTGCCCAAATAGGGAGGGCGTATTTAATTACGCCCCTCACGGCGATCCATCCAGGGTGCGTCGTCACGTCTGCCACCCGTTCGAACAGTCGGTCTCTTCGACCCTCGGACTCCTTATCGTCTCAAGAAGCCATTTCTCAGTGCCTCGTCTTCTTTTCCCCGCTTGACAATCGGGGTTAGCCTCAACACTCGCGGCGACACAAGTTAATTAAGTACCCCTCTGCTTTCATTACTCATGCTCGGCCGATTCATCATGCAGATATTAAAAGAAAATAAATGATTTGCCGAATTTGTGAAAGGATTAAGCGGATAATTGAAAGAACTTCTCTGTACTGGCAATGGATCAAAGAATTGTTTTTAATCGTGGTGCCGTCCGAGAGATGGGCTACCTGCCTTTTGTGCAATAATTGATTGAGTGAAGTTCCATATTTTAGCACTACAGTGATAATGTTTATCGTCAATTGAGTAACGAATTTTGTGATTAATAGTGTTTTTAATTATTAATTTATTACATTTGGCGTTATATGTTTTCGTATCATTTGAACTTGCCGTATAATAGTTAATTTTCAAAGAAATTTATTATTTTACAGTTATCTATCATTGACAAATAATAATATAATATAATATGGTAATTCGTAAATAATAGGTTTTAATTGTAATACGTTGGTTTTCTTTTTTAATGCTGAAATTAGTACCATTTGTACTTGTACTATAATTAATGAGTTTTTAAAGAAAATTATGATTTGACAGTTATTGGTCATTGACAAATATTAACTTATAAATTGGTTTTAATTGTAATATATTGGTTTTCCTGTCTTTTAATGCTGAAATAAGTAAAAACAGTAAGTTTATATTAATACTGAACCAAATTTATTTAAAAGTTTGATAACTCCAAATCCTTTGATAAAACAGCTTCACTTCTCGTTCATCGTACCAAATTTTGTACTATAATTAGTTAATTTTCAAGGAAAATTACGATTTTTTAGTTATTTATGATAGAAAAATTTCTTAGGTTTATAAATTGGTTTTAATTGTTATATATCGGTTTTCCAGTTTTTTAATGCTGAAATAAGTAAAACCAGTAAGTTTATATCAATATTGAATCGAACTGGTTTGATAACTCCAAATCCTTTGACTAAACAGCTCACCTTCTTGTTCACGGTGCCAAATTTTTAGGAAAACTGATAAACGGGGGCGCTCTCCGGGAGATAGACAAAGATGATTAATTGCCCCAAACAGGGAGGGCGTATTTAATTACGCCCCTCACGGCGATCCATCCAGGGTGCGTCGCCACGTCTGCCACCCGTTCGAGCAGTCGGTTTCTTCGACCCTCGGACTCCTTATCGTCTCAAGAAGCCATTTCTCAGTGCCTCGTCTTCTTTTCCCCGCTTGGCAATTGGGGTTAGCCTCAACACTCGCAGCGACACAAGTTAATTAAGTGCCCCTCTGCCTTCATTATTCATGCTCTGCCGATTCATCATGCAGATATTAAAAGAAAATAAATGATTTGCCGAACTTGTGAAAGGATTGAGCGGATAATTGAAAGAACTCCTCTGTATTGGCACTGGATCAAAGAATTGTTTTTAATCGTGGTGCCATCCCAGAGATGGGTCTGCCTGCCTTTTGTCCAATAATTGAATCGGTGGCTTAAAAGTGGAAGTTCGCTATTTTAGCACGGTGGTGATAGTGTTTTAATTTGGCCCTTACCGTCAATTGAGTAACGAATTCTTTGATTAATAGCTTTTTTTAATTATTATTTTATGAAAGTTTCGTAGCTTTTATTATTATTAGTATTTTTACTGTCATAGCATGTAGTTAAACATTTTAGAATAGTATTAGGGTAGCACGTTTGATTCTAAATTGAAAATACGACAAATAAAAAAAAGGAAACTATAATTTAATTATTTGATAAACTGTAGAAAATCAAACATTCTTTTTAATGTGAAATTTTTATTTCATCCATTTTTATGAAAATAATTATTCAAGCAATTCGTTTATTGCAATAACAATCTGGAATCAGTACAATCCAGTATTAACAAAGGACACTGTACACTATATTATATTTATTAACTAAATCTTCTAGTTAATAAATGTATGGTATTTAATAAAGTTTTTCCTAAAGAAATATATAAAAATTTTAACTAAAAACAATATGCTTCTTTTTACGGTGTATGGTTGTCAATCCTACTCCCAACAGTCATATTAGACCGAGACCTATAGTTTAAGGTGGACTCCGAACCACTATAAACATCTATGGTACCGCTAGCTTTAATTATAATATATTGTTTTTCCTTTTTTGATACTGAAGTACTGCAAGTAAAGCCACTAAATTTATATTAGTACTGAACCGAACTGGTGTGATAACTCCAAATCCTTTGACTAAACAGCTCCTCTTCTTGTTCGTGGTGCCAAAATTTTTAGGAAATCTGATAAACGGGGGCGCTCGCCGGGAGATAGACGAAGATGATTAATTTCCCAAATAGGGAGGGCGTATTTAATTACGCCCCTCACGGTGATCCCTCCAGGGTGCGTCGTCACGTCTGCCACCCGTTCGAGCAGTCGGTTTCTTCGACCCTCGGACTCCTTATCGTCTCAAGAAGCCATTTCTCAGTGCCTCGTCTTCTTTTGCCCGCTTGACAATTGAGGTTAGCCTCAACACTCGCAGCGACACAAGTTAATTAAGTGCCCTTCTGCCTTCATTATTCATGCTCTGCCGATTCATCATGCAGATATTAAAAGAAAATAAATGATTTGCCGAACTTGTGAAAGGATTGAGCGGATAATTGAAAGAACTCCGCTGTATTGGCACTGGATCAAAGAATTGTTTTTAATCGTGGTGCCATCCCAGAGATGGGTCTGCCTGCCTTTTGTCCAATAATTGAATCGGTGGCTTAAAAGTGGAAGTTCGCTATTTTAGCACGGTGGTGATAGTGTTTTAATTTGGCCCTTACCGTCAATTGAGTAACGAATTCTTTGATTAATAGCTTTTTTTAATTATTATTTTATGAAAGTTTCGTAGCTTTTATTATTATTAGTATTTTTACTGTCATAGCATGTAGTTAAACATTTTAGAATAGTATTAGGGTAGCACGTTTGATTCTAAATTGAAAATACGACAAATAAAAAAAAGGAAACTATAATTTAATTATTTGATAAACTGTAGAAAATCAAACATTCTTTTTAATGTGAAATTTTTATTTCATCCATTTTTATGAAAATAATTATTCAAGCAATTCGTTTATTGCAATAACAATCTGGAATCAGTACAATCCAGTATTAACAAAGGACACTGTACACTATATTATATTTATTAACTAAATCTTCTAGTTAATAAATGTATGGTATTTAATAAAGTTTTTCCTAAAGAAATATATAAAAATTTTAACTAAAAACAATATGCTTCTTTTTACGGTGTATGGTTGTCAATCCTACTCCCAACAGTCATATTAGACCGAGACCTATAGTTTAAGGTGGACTCCGAACCACTATAAACATCTATGGTACCGCTAGTTTTAATTATAATATATTGTTTTTCCTTTTTTGATACTGAAGTACTGCAAGTAAAGCCACTAAATTTATATTAGTACTGAACCGAACTGGTGTGATAACTCCAAATCCTTTGACTAAACAGCTCCCCTTCTTGTTCATGGTGCAAAATTTTTAAGGAAATCTGATAAACGGGGGCGCTCGCCGAGAGATAGACGAAGATGATTAATTGCCCAAATAGGAAGGGCGTATTTAATTACGCCCCTCTCGGCGATCCATCCAGGGTGCGTCGTCACGTCTGTCACCCGTTCGAGCAGTCGGTTTCTTCGACTCTCGGACTCCTTATCGTCTCAAGAAGCCATTTCTCAGTGCCTCGTCTTCTTTTGCCCGCTTGACAATTGGGGTTAGCCTCAACACTCGCAGCGACACAAGTTAATTAAGTGCCCTTCTGCCTTCATTACTCATGCTCTGCCGATTCATCATGCAGATATTAAAAGAAAATAAATGATTTTCCGAATTTGTGATAGGATTAAGCGGATAATTGAAATAGCTCCTCTGTACTGGCACTGGATCAAAGAATTGTTTTTAATCGTCGTGCCATCCCAGAGATGGGCTGCCTGCCTTTTGTGCAGTAATTGATTCGGTGGCTTAAAAATGAAGTTCGATATTTTAGCACTGAAGTGATATTTTTTTTATTTGGCCTTATCGTTAATTGAGTAACGAATTTTTTGATTAATATTTTTTTTTAATTATTATTTCATTAAACTTTCGGAGCTCTTTTTTATTATTATTATTACTTTCAACAACTTAACACGTAGTTTAACATTTTAGAATTAATGCAGCACGTTTGATTATAAGGGACCTGCTAAAGTAATATATATATAAATACTTTTTTATTGGCACGATAACCACATGGTGGGTGAAGGCCATCAAATTTGACAAATTTGTTGGTTTATAAAATGGTTTTGATTTTACATCCAACTACATTCGATTTTGCATTCCAATCTGGTGATCAATTTACAAATTTTGGCAAATTTGTTTGTTTATAAATTGGTTTTGATTTTACGTCCAATTACATCCGATTTTACATTCCGATCTGGTTATGAGTTTTTTATCAGTGGTTATGAGTAAATTTTGACAAATTTATTTGCTTATAAACTGGTTTTAATTATAATATATTGATTTTCCTTCTTTTAATGCTGAAATAAGTAAAACCAGTAATATTTATATCAATACTGAACCGAACTGGTGTAATAACTCCAAATCCTTTGACTAAACAGCTCCTCTTCTTGTTCGTGGTGCCAAAATTTTTAGGAAATCTGATAAACGGGGGCGCTCGCCGGGAGATAGACGAAGATGATTAATTTCCCAAATAGGGAGGGCGTATTTAATTACGCCCCTCACGGTGATCCCTCCAGGGTGCGTCGTCACGTCTGCCACCCGTTCGAGCAGTCGGTTTCTTCGACCCTCGGACTCCTTATCGTCTCAAGAAGCCATTTCTCAGTGTCTCGTCTTCTTTTCCCCACTTGACAATTGGGGTTAGCCTCAACACTCGCAGCGACACAAGTTAATTAAGTGCCCCTCTGCCTTCATTACTCACGCTCGCCCGATTCATCATGCAGATATTAAAATAAAATAAATCATTTGGCGAATTTGTGATAGGATTAAGCGGAAAATTGAAAGAACTCCTCTGTACTGGCACTGGATCAAAGAATTGTTTTTAATCGGGGTGCTATCACAGAGATGGGCTGCCGGCCGTTTGTGCAGTAATTGATTCGGTGGTTTAAAAGGGAAGTTCGATATTTTAGCATGGTGGTGATGGTGATGGTGATAGTGGTATTATTTTAGTTTGGCCTCTTATCGTCCATTGAGTAACGAATTTTTTGATTGATTGTTGTTTTAATTATTATTTTATTAAGCTTTCGTAGCTTTTTTTTATTATTATTGCTTCAACATCATAGCATGTAGGTGAATTTCATAGCTTTTTAGAATGGCATGAAATTCAACTATGAGTACATACTATTATGTAGCTAGTAGTTCAACATCATAGCATTTTAGAATGACATTGGGGTACTACGTTTGATTATAAATTAAAACTAGGACAAATAAAAAAAGGTAACTATAATTATCTGGATGATGGTAGAAAATCAAAAGAAATATTTTTAATATGAAATTTTGATGTTATCCACTTTTATGAAAATAATTATTCAAGCAATTCGTTTTATTGCAATCGCAATCTTCAATCAGTAAAATTCAACTTTAACAAAGGATACTCTATGAAAATTTTATTACAATTCGTTTAACTTATTATTCAAAGAAATCTTCTAGTTAATAAATGTATAGTATTTAATAAGGTTTTTCCTAATGAAATATATAAATATTTTATCTGGATGTTTTAACTTTATGGTTATCATACCTACTCCCAACAGTCATATTAGGTCGAGACCTACGGTTTAAAGTGGATTCCGAACCACTATAAACATCCATGGCGCCGATAGTTTTAATTGCAATATAGTGGTTTTCCTTTTTTAATGCTGATGTACTGTAAGTAAAGCCAATAAATTTATAATAATGCTGAACCGAACTGGTTATGATTTTACAGTTATTGCTCATTGACAAATTTAATAATTTATAAATTGGTTTTAATTGCAATATATTGGTTTCCCCTTTTTTTAATGCTGAAGTATAAATGAAACTAGTAAATTTTATTGATACGGAACCGAACTGGTTTGATAGCTCCAAATCCTTTGACCAAACAGCTCCACCTTCTTGTTCACGGTGCAAAATTTTTAAGGAAATATGATAAACGGGGGCGCTCGCCGGGAGATAGACGAAGATGATTAATTGCCCAAATAGGGAGGGCGTATTTAATTACGCCCCTCACGGCGATCCATCCAGGGTGCGTCGTCACGTCTGCCACCCGTTCGAACAGTCGGTTTCTTCGACCCTTGGACTCCTTATCGTCTCGAGGAGCCATTTCTCAGTGCCTCGTCTTCTTTCCCCGCTTGACAATTGGGGTTAGCCTCAACACTCGCAGCGACACAAGTTAATTAAGTGCCCTCTGCCTTCATTATTCATGCTTGGCCGATTCATCATGCAGATATTAAAAGAAAATAAATGATTGCAAGAATTTGTGATATGATTAAGCGGATAATTGAAAGAACTCCTCTGTACTGGCACTGGATCAAAGAATTGTTTTTAATCGTGGTGCCATACGAGAGATGGGCACTGCCTTTAGTGGAATAATTGATTCGGTGGCTTAAAAGTGAAGTTCGATATTTTAGAAGTGATAGTGATATTGTTTTAGTTTTGCCCTTATCGTCAAATGAGTAACGAATTTTTTGATTAATAGTTATTTTTAATTATTATTTTATAAAACTTTCGGGGCTTTTATTATTATTTTTACTACTTTCAACATCACAACGTGTAGTTTAGCATTTTAGAATGGCCTTATGGCAGTACATTTGATTATAAATTAAAAACAGGACAAATAAAAAAGGAAACTATAATTATTTGGATAATTGTAGAAAATCAAAAGAAAATGATTTTTTAATATGAAATTTTCATGTTATTTATTTTTATGAGAATAGTTATTCAAGCAATTCGTTTATTGCAATAGCATTCTTGAATCAGTACCATTAAATTTTAACGAAGGACACTCTGTAAGAATTTTATTATAATTCGTTTAACTTATTATTATAATAAATATTCTAGTTAATAAATGTACAATATTTAATAAGATGTTAAAAAGTTATCGGCAGGGATGGCCTTCAAAGCGCGTGGCGATTCACGTTGAATCTCTTCAATCGACTCAAAACGGTGTCTTCGGAGTGACATTTGAGTTTAGGGAATAGCCAGAAGACGCCCGATGTGAATACGATGGTTGTGGAATCATATGGTTTTCATTTTTGGGGAAACAGTCATGAACAATCAATGCAGTGTGAGCTGGCGCATTCAGTGTTTTCGGTACTAAAGGATATTTGACGTGTTTGAGGCCCAAAATGGAATTGACCGATCCTTTTGAAATTCCAACATCATCAGCAAGGTCTCTAATTGTAAATCGACGGTGTGCAAGCACCAATTCTTTAATTTTTGGGCATGAGTTTCGTCCGTTGAAGTTGATGGTCGAATAGAGGGACCGTCTTCGACTCGTTCTCTGCCTTCTTTGAACTGTTAATACCACTTCTAAATATTTATTTCCGATATAGGAATGCTCACCGAATGCTTTCTGCAACATTCTATACGTTTCCGCGAACACAATTTAGTGCAAGTTATTTGCTCAATGAATTATGACATTTCAAAAATCGCCGGAATCAGTTTAAGAGTCTCACAAAGCCAAGCGTAACTCAAACACAAATGAATATTTAGACGTCAAATTTCACACGGATGTCAAGGACAGTGCCAGCAACCTAAAAAAGAAAAAAATTGAAATTCCATAAGGCCGGGAATTTTAAATTGAAAATTGGTCTTACTGGACACAGTATTATACATTAAATTACATATGTATATATGTATTTAATTTAAGTCATTCTTCGTAGGTTGTGAATTCAGTTATCACTAACCCACTTTGTAGAAAAAATGATTTATTTAAATTAATCTATTCAAATTTTTGGAAATACAAACAGGATAATTCAATTTTCTCCCAGTACCTTAAAAGAAAATTAATACGCATTCCATAAAGTGAATTATTTCTTTCTTTAGAAAAAAAAAAGTCTTAGGGATGCATTATTTCCATATCATGGAGTTTCATGTCATCCCCAATAAGAAACTATTTCTTCACAGGAGAACTCACAAACATAAATTTGATTTCACTTTCTCTCCTCCAATAAATATTCTCCACGTCCAACCCGACACCAAATTCAATCCACCACGATAATAATATCAACACGTAGTATAACACAGCCCGGCACTGACTTCAACTTGCTGCAATTTTTTATTTCTTTTTATTTAATCTCATGTGTATCTACTACTCGGTTACAAATCCCGTCACGTATCGGTTTGTTTGACGAAAAAAGAAAAACTTCGGGTGTGGAATGAGCATTTTAAAAAAAAAAAAAAGAAGGGGTCAGTCAAAACAGAAATGAAAAGGGGTGGGCAAGGGGTAAAGAAAGAAATAAAAAGAGAAGAAATGTCTGAATGTTCAACGAAGTGAGTATATTAGTTGCCTAACAACTGACGGGGCTTCATATAATTCAAAACCCCCCACGTGGGCGCAATCTTGAATCTGAACTGAATCAGATCGAGATATCGAACGCATGGGGGTCGCGTACGTGACATCGAAGAACAATGAGCAGACGAGAATTTTTCCTTCCCTTCCATATTTCGTGTAGTTTTCGTCAAGTTTTGCAGAGCGTGACGTTTTTATTTCCAGATTGGGTGGTTCGAAGTTGCAAAAACACATTGAATTCATTAACTAAAAGATAAAATTTTGTATTTACTACTGAAATAACATCTAAATATGTACATTTTGTAATAATAAGTTAAACGTATTATATAAAATTAAATAAATCTTCTCCTAAATAAATCGTCTCCTTAATAAAGGTATCATCCTTCTTCTTCTAATCATGTAACATCCTTAATAAATGTTATAGTATTTAATAAGGTTTTTCCTAATCAAATATATCAAAATTTTAACTGAAAACGATATGCTTCTTTTTTTTACGGAGTATGGTTGTCAAGCCTACTCCCAACATTCATATTAGACCGAGACCTACGTTTTAAGGTGGATTCCTAACAACTACAACTATCAATGACACCGCGAAGATTCGAACTCCAGACCTTTGGCACCGAGTGCCAGAGCGCCAGTCACTCGGCTATCAGGCCTGATGTATGCATTAAATTACAGACTCGTATATGCATTTAATTTAAATAAATCTTCGTAGGTGGTGGAATGAGTTGTCACTAACCCACTTTGTAAAAATGTATTTATTTAAAATAATCTACGCAATTTTTAGAAATACAAACAGGATAATTCAATTCCCCCCAGAGCCTTAAAGAAATACACATTCGATAAAGTGAATTACGCCTTTCTTCAGTAAAAAAAGTCTTACGGATGCATTATTTCCATATCATGGAGTCTCATGTCCTCTCCAATAAGAAACTATTTCTTCACAGGAGAACTCACAAACATAAATTTGATTTCACTTTCTCTCCTTCCAATAAATATTTTCCACGTCCAACACGACACCAAATTCAATCCACCACGATAATAATATCACCACGTAGTATACAACCCGGCACTGACTTCAACTTGCTGCAATTTTTTTTTCTTTTTATTTAATCTCATATGTATCTACTACTCGGTTACAAATCCCGTCACGTATCAGTTTGTTTGACGAAAAAAGAAAAACTCCGGGTGTGGAATGAACATTTTTTTTTTTTTTTTTTTAAAAAGAAGGGGTCAGTCAAAACAGAAATGAAAAGGGGTGGGCAAGGGGTAAAGAAATAAAAAAGAGAAAGAAGAAATGTCTGAATGTTCAACGAAGTGAGTGTATTAGTTGCGTAACAACTGACGGGGCTTCATGTAATTCAAAACCCCCCACGTGGGGGCACAGTCTTGAATCTGAACTGAATCAGATCGAGATATCGAACGCATGGGGGTCGCGTACGTGACATCGAAGAACAATGAGCAGACGAGAATTTTTTTCTCCCTTCCATATTTCTTGTAGTTTTCGTTAAGTTTTTGCAGAGCGTAATGTTTTTATTTCCAGATTTGGTGGTTTAGGGGTCTAGTTTGGTTTCCAGATATGATGTTTCTATTTCCAGAAATCAAAAGAAATTCTTTTTAATATGAAATTTTAATGTTATCCATTTTTATGAAAATAATTATTCAAACAATTCGTTTATTGCAACAGCAATCTTAAATTGGTACAATCCAATTTTATCAAAGGACACTCTTTATGAGAATTTTATTATAAATCGTTTAACTTATTACTCTAATAAATTTTCTAGTTAATAAATGTATAGTACTTAATAAGGTTTGTCCTAAACATATATATATATATTTTAACGGAAAACAATATGCTTCTTCTTTTTACGGAATAGGCTTGTCAGCCCTACTCCCAACAGTCATATTAGACCGAGACCTATGTTTTAAGGTGGATTCCGAACCACTACAAGCATCCAAGACCCCATCGGTATTCGTGCCCGAGGCTTATGGCACCGAGTGCCAGAGCGCTAGTCACTTGTATTACATAATTACATATACTACATGTATTACATATATACATTAAATTACAGACCCATATATACATTTCCTTTAAATAATTCTTCCTATTTTGTGGAATCTGTTGTCACTAATACACTTTGTAAAAAAATTGATTTATTTAAAATAATCTTTACACTTTTTGGAAATGCAAACAGGATAATTCAGTTGCCCCCCCAGTACCTGTAAAGAAAATTAATACACATTCCATAAAGTGAATTACGTCTTTTTTCAGAAAAAAAATGTCTTATGGATGCATTATTTCCATATCACGGAGTTTCATGTCATCCCCAATAAGAAACTATTTCTTCACAGGAGAACTCACAAACATAAATTTGATTTCACTTTCTCTTCTCTAATAAATATTCTCCACGTCCACCCTGACACCAAATTCAATCCACCACGATAATAATATCACCACGTAGTATACAGCCCTGCACTGACTTCAACTTGCTGCAATTTCTTTTTTCTTTTTATTTAATCTCATATGTATCTACTACTCGGTTACAAATCCCGTCACGTATCGGTTTGTTTGACGAAAAAAGAAAGACTCTGGTGTGGAATGAACATTTTTTTTTTTCTTTTTTTTTTAAAAAAAAAAAAAAAGGGGTCAGTCAAAACAGAAATGAAAAGGGGTGGGCAAGGGGTAGAGAAAGAAATAAAAAAAAGAAGAAATGTCTGAATGTTCAACGAAGTGAGTGTATTAGTTGCGTAACAACTGACGGGGCTTCATGTAATTCAAAACCCCCCACGTGGGCACATTCTCGAATCTGAACTGAATCAGATCGAGATATCGAACTCATGGGAGTCGCGTACGTGACATCGAAGAACAATGAGCAGACGAGAATTTTTTTCACTTCCATATTTCTTGTAGTTTTCGTCAAGTTTTGCAGAGCGTGACGTTTTTATTTCCAGATTTGGTGGTTCGAAGTTGCAAAAACACATGGAATTGATTAACGAAAAATATGTTATACGTTTGTTGGTATTCATTATTGAATTAACATCTAAATATGTACATTTTGTAATAATAAGTTAAACGAATTATATAAATTTAAATAAATCTTCTCCTTAATATATCCTTAATAAATGTATTATCCTTCTTCTCCTAATCATGTAACATCCTTGATAAATGTTATAGTATTTAATAAGGTTTCTCGTAATCAAATATATCAATATTTTAACTGAAAGTATTGATATATTTGATTATATTGATATTGATATATTATGAGGGACCTGAATGGCCGAGTGTGTAGCGCTCTGGCGCTCGGTGCCACAGGTTTCGGGTTCGAATCCCGGCGGTGCCATGGATGTTTGTAGTGGTTCGGAATCCACTTTAAGCCGTAGGTCCCGGTCTTCTATGACTGTAAAGAGCGTCACGGAGCAAAAGTCAGGCTTCTACCTATGGGTGCTCCATCACAACAGAAGCTGCTTCCTTCCCCTTCAATCATGAGTACGTACGGGCTCGTGGGCTTGGCCAGCCAAGTGGGATAAGAAACAACAACAAACATATATTATGATATAATATATTTATATATTATGATAGGATATATTTATATATTATGATATATATTGATATTGATATATTACTTCTTCTTTTTATGGAGTATGGTTGTTAGACCTACGATTTAAGGTGGATTCCAAATCACTACAAGCATCCATGACCACGCCGGGACTCGACAACTCAAGCGTATGGCACTGAGTGCCAGAGTGCAAGTTATTGGGCCATCACGCACCTTGTATTACATTACATTACATTAAATTACAGATCCTTATATACATTCAATTTAAGTCCTTCCTCATAGGTGGAGAAATCAGTTGTCACTAAATCACTTTGTAAATAAATTGATTTATTTAAAGTAATCTATTCAATTTTTAGAAATACAAACAGGATAATTCAATTTTACCTCAGTGCCTTAAAGTGAAATAAATTAATACGCATTCCATAACGTGAATTACGCCTTTCTTCAGTAAAAAAAGTCTTACGGGTGCATTATTTCCATATCATGGAGTTTCATGTCATCTTCAATAAGAAACTATTTCTTCACAGGAGAACTCACAAACATAAATTTGATTTCACTTTCTCTCCTCCAATAAATATTCTCCGCGTCCACCCCGACACCAAATTCAATCCACCGCGATAATAATATCACCACGTAGTATAGTATAACCCTGCATTGACTTGCTGCAATTTTTTTTTCTTTTTATTTAATCTCATATGTATCTACTACTCGGTTACAAATCCCGTCACGTATCGGTTTGTTTGACGAAAAAAGAAAAACTCGGGTGTGGAATGAACATTTTTTTTTTTTTTTTTTTTTTTTTTTTTTTAAAGAAGGGGTCAGTCAAAACAGAAATGAAAAGGGGTGGGCAAGGGGTAAAGAAATAAAAAATAAAAAGAAGAAATGTCTGAATGTTCAACGAAGTGAGTGTATTAGTTGCCTAACAACTGACGGGGCTTCGTGTAATTCAAAACCCCCCACGTGGGGGCACAGTCTTGAATCTGAACTGAATCAGATCGAACGCATGGGGGTCGCGTACGTGACATCGAAGAACAATGAGAAGATTAGAATTTTTTCTCCTTCCATATTTCTTGTAGTTTTCGTTAAGTTTTTGCTGAGCGTGATGTTTTTATTTCTAGATTTGGTGGTTCGAAGTTGCAAAACCACATTAAATTGAATAACGAAAAATATAATATAAATGTTTTGGTATTCATTACTGAATTAACATCTAAATACTATGTACATTATTTTGATTTGATAAACTTTTTATTGTAGAAATGTTTTTTAAATTTATATATTCTACATTCATGATTACTACTAACTTGATTTACATTAATTTTTACGTATAGTGCAACTCAAATGATAGTTTTTCTTTTAAGTACTTAAAGTAAGTCCAGAAGTTGCAAAAACACATTGAAATGATTAACAAAAGATAAACTTTTATTTGTTATAAATATATTGGTATTCATTACTGAATTAACATCTTAATAATGTACATGATTTTGATTCGATAAACTTTATTGTAGATTTTTTTTTTTTAATTTACATACTTTACAATCATGATTACTACTACGTATAGTGCAGCTCAATTTATAATTTTTCTTTTTAAAGTAAATCCAACAATTTGATTTCCCATTTCCAATTCATATAATCTCAATATTATTCAGCACATAACACATATTTTATATATAATGCAAATATCTATTTTAGTTTAGTTTTTCCTGATATGAATGTCTTTTTCTTTTCCAAAAAAAAAAAATTAAAAAAATAACCATTGTAACTAAGCATCCTTTTTCAAATGTGATCTCTATTATTTTCATACTTATTTCTTTCTGTATCTTACAATAATGCATAGCGATCAGTCAAAAAATATTATATTTTATTCCTATTTTATGTTTTATTATTGATTTTCAGTATTTTCTGGTATTATTGAAAAGGACACAAATAAAAATTTATTCAAAAAAACCAATCTAAACAAACCTTAAATATATAAGGAAATCAATACAAGCATGGAAGATTTAACAATTTTATATATTTTATATCATAAAAAATAATTTTTTTACGAATACATACTTTAAGTATTTTATTTATGTTTGCCAAAGGGTGTAGTATTGTGGGTTGGAGCAAACTTTGGACTGTAACGGGGGTTGACACTGTAACTGTTGGATTGACACTTGAGACACAGGTTTCAGGACACACAACTTTATTTACACACGTACAAAAACCACACACATACAATATGTAACACATTTAAGGAAATATAATTATAGATTCGTAGAAGGATTCCACGAATAAGCCGAAAATAAAGATGCTCAGGTACGCGCTGGATGAGCGAAATATACTTCCTCTTCGGGTGAGAGTTTGTAGGCCAACTATTACGCAACGTTGATTTAAATATTATTACTAACTAAACGTTTCTGCAGAAGCGTTTGTTGTGCTATATTTCCTCTCCGGTGAAAGTCTCGTGGCCTACTGACCATTTCTGCTGGACGTCACAGAGGCCGTTGTTGCAGTGCAGGAAGCAAGGTTACAAGGCGTAATTTTTAGTGAGCTACTTCTAATGACATATTCCGATAACATGAAAACAATTATGCCACATTGAAAATCTTCTATTTTTAACTAGGAGAAAACATAAATAGTAAATGATTTTCAATATCTTTTTGATGAAAAATGTGCTTTTTATGAAATATAAGTTTGTTTTATAAATGGAAATGTACTTCTCAAAACTGTTATTTATGTAATATATAGTTACATTAAATATAAGGAATTTTATTTTTTAATATTAATTTGAACATTTTCATAGTTTTTTTTATAAACATGTAAAATCTTACATCCTGTTGTTGTTTGTTGTTGTTTCTCATCCCACTTGGCTGGCCAAGCCCACGAGCCCATATGGACTTGATTGAAGGGGAAGGAAGCAGCTTCTGTTGTGATGGAGCACCCGTAGGTAGAAGCCTGACTTTTGCTCCGTGACGTTCTTTACAGTCATAGAAGACCGGGACCTACGGCTTAAAGTGGATTCCGAACCACTACAAACATCCATGGCACCGCCGGGATTCGAACCCGAAACCTGTGGCACCGAGCGCCAGAGCGCTAGACACTCGGCCATTCAGGTCCCAAATTTGCCAACGGCACGCAGTGTTCCCAGGTGGTCACCCACCCAAATACTGACCGCGCCCAATGATGCTTAACTTTCGGTGATCTAACGAGAACCGGTATATTCAGCATGTTACGGCCGTTGGCATCCTAATTGATGATAGTAAACAGAAATGCACATTTGATAACATGAATTTCTTTTATTTACATAATTTCTGTCAGTGAAGTACGATAATTTCTGTACATGTACAGAAATGTATTAATTTACATGTACGATAATACATGTATGTGGACATAATTTCTGTCAGTGAAAAGATATACATGTTGTATCTTTATTTTATGTAAAATTTAAAATTTAATTCAAACTTTTTACTGCTATGAAAAATATATTATCAAAATACTATCTTCTTTTAATTAATCAATGCAAACTCAACAAAAAATATTTAAACCCAAAATGTTAAAAATATATTAAGTAATATTTTAAAAAAAATAATATTATAAAGTTAATTTTTAAACTTAGTTGCATTCATAAAGCGAACACTTAAAAATTGTAATTTAATACTGCATTCGTAAATCATGCTTAACAAGAAACATGTAAGACGATGCAGTCATTTTAAGTAGATATTTCGTAGAATTCTTTTTCCTGAAAGGCTGAAAAATTCCAATCGATTTGTAGCTTACATTTTTCATTCATAGGGAAAGGGGAGATGGAAAAATTAATGCTGCTACTTTAAGCTACGTCTGGAATATATTTTTTGCCACGTCTGTTCGAATTTGGTTCTAGATGTTCAGCATCTCTAGGGAGACAGGTAGGGATTTTGAGAGGGAAATTAAGAGCGCACAAGGCCATGTATTTCCCTTTACCTTCTTAGGGTGTTGGATTTCTTCTAATGGAAAGCTACCAGAAAAATGTAGAGGGGAAAGTTGAATCAGGAAATTGAACTTTTTAGAGTAAGCTCGCGTCTGTTTTGAAATAGCCTAAATATGAACAGTTCTTTTTATATACATTTGTAAAAAGTTTTTTTAATTTACGTAAAAATAACTTACATAACTATAAATTTACATTTATATGTTGGTAGTATTGTATAAACTATCTAAATAATAAAATAATAAAATCAGAATTTAATTAACTGAATTAACTGAAAATCAGAATTGAATTAATTCAATTAACAAATCTGAATTTAATTAACTGATTGTGCTAAAAATCAGACTTTAATTAACTGAAATAACTGATAATCAGAATTTAATTAGTTGAATTAACTGAAAATCAGAATTTAATTAACTGATGAAACTAAAAATCAGGCTTTAATTAAGTGATTAAACTGAAAATCAGAATTTAATTAACTGAAAATCAGATTTTAATTAATTGAAAATCAAAATTTAATTAACTGAATTAATTGAAAATCAGAATTTAATTAACTAAAATATTATGATACTTAAAGGTGATTCTTTTTCAAGATTTGTATTTAAAATTTTTAAAAATTATTACATAATGTAAAAGATATTATTTTAAAAGAATGATTTTGTTGAATGACATAGGAATTCTCTTAAAAATAAATAATAATTCATTTTACATGAATACATAAACATTTACGAGTTTACCTTAAGTTTTCCAAGTTTTTACTTTTCATTATAAAGCTTTTTAAATGAAATTGACAAAAGATGGGACACAATTATAAAAAATTTTCAAACACAAGTTATTTTAAAATGCTAATGAAAATTACAAAATATTAATGTGTCTTTATTAACAAATCATATTCTTTCTTCAAACTCATGTTTCTCTAGAGTTATATATATATATATATAATTTAAATAACTGTTTTTATCGTAGAAAAACACAAATCAAGCAAGTAGAAAAAGATTAATATTTTCCTTTTTTTCAATGCAGTCTATATAATGCCGCTTTATTCAAAATACTTTAAAACTAAACACTTTTCACACTTTTTTTTTTTTTTTTTTGTTATTAGATTTCAGGAAATTGCTTTATTTATTACGATGTTTGATAATCAAGTCAGTAATCTTAACAAATATTTTCGAAAAATAAATTAAAGATAAATTAACATAAAACAATTCTTCAAATATTCTCTGGTCATTTGTTATATAATTTGCAATTCTACACTAATACTAGTTCTAAGTAAAGTGTTATTAAGATAAACTTTTTTAATTTTGGTTATTTCAAATTAAACAACAGAAAAATACATAAATATAATAATTGTATTGATACTTTTTTGAAATTTATAAATGCATATTTTTAAATCCAGAGAATTATTATAGTTTATATTTTTATAAACTGGGATACATATTACATGTTTTTTATGAAAGAGCAGTCTTCATTTTTTAAATAAAGTTTTAAAGACGTAGAAATTTAGTATAAAATTTAGAAACCTATATAACTATACACTGAAGTGACAAAAGTCATGGGATAGCAATATGCAAATTTTCAGATGGCAGTAGCATCGCGTAGAACAGGTATAAATGCGCAGTGCTTTGGCAGAGCTTTCATTTCTGTTCAAGTTATTCATGTGAAGAGGTTTTGACGTGATGATGACCGCACGACGGGAATTAACAGACTTTGAACGCGGAATGTTAGTTGGAGCTAGACGCATGGGTCATGCCATTTCGGAAATCGTTAGGGAATTCAACATTCCCAGATCCACTGTGTCAAGAGTGTGCAGAGAGTATGAAATTTCAGGCATAACATCCCACCATGGACAGCGCAGTGGTCTACCGCCTGCACTTAACGACCGAGACCGGCGACGTCTGCAAAGAGTCGTAAATTCTAACAGACAAGCAACACTGCGTCAAATAACCACAGAAATCAATGTGGGACGTATAAGGGACTTGTCTGTTAGAACTGTGCGGAGAAATTTGGCTTTCTTGGGCTATTCCAGCAGAAGACCGACTCGAGTGCCTTTACTGACAGAACGACATCGCTTGCAGCGACTCTCGTGGGCACGTGAGCATATCGGTTGGTCCCTAGATGAATGGAAAACCGTGGCCTGGTCCGATGAGTCACGATTTCAGTTGGTAAGAGCTGATGGTAGGGTTCGAGTGTGGCGCAGACCCCACGAAGCCATGGACCCAAACTGTCAGTAAGGCACTGTCCAAGCTGGTGGTGGCTCCGTAATGGTGTGGGCTGTTTTTTCATGGCATGGACTTGGTCCTCTGGTGCGACTGGACCGAACGTTGACTGGAAATGCTTATGTTCAGCTACTTGGAGATCACTTGCAGCCATTCATGGACTTCATGTACCCAAACAACGATGGGATTTTTATGGATGACAATGCGCCATGTCACCGGGCCACAACTGTTCGCGATTGGTTTGAAGAACATTCTGGACAATTCCAACGAATGATCTGGCCACCTAGATCTCCCGACATGAATCCCATCGAGCATTTATGGGACATCATCGAGAGGTCTGTTCGTGCCCAAAATCTTGCACCATCAACGCTTTCACAATTATGGACGTCTATCGAGACAGCATGGCTCAATATTCCTGCAGAAGACTTCAAACGACTTGTTGAGTCCATGCCACGTCGAGTAACTGCACTTCGCCGGGCGAAAGGAGGGCCGACACGATATTAAGAGGTATCCCATGACTTTTGTCACTTCAGTGTATTATAACAAGGTGATTGTGCTAAACATTGACGTAGATACTTTTTAACTTAATTGCTAAAACATTTTAATAGAAATTTTAAATAAAACCATTTTATAAATTATTGCTTTTTTTTTAATTCTCCATTATCTTGATTTGCATAATTCATATCTGAGGTTATTCATTCATTGAATAATGTATGAGATTCAAACTTACAAATACAAAAAAAAAATTACAGTTGGTATATTAACGTCATTTTAAATAGTCTAATTTTTGTTAAAGATAATGATAGGCAAGACAAATGAGAGTTATAATTCATAAAAATCCTCAAAGTTGCTCTTGTAACCAAGTCAAACTGAAGATACCAGTAATTTTTCACTGAAAAAAAATTCCATAAAGATTACTCTGGCTAAACTTGATTATTTATTCATACAACATCTGAAACTATTTATAATTTTTTTTCTTTCTATAACTCATCTGAATATCATTATTTTTTTTATTTATTATGTCTTCATTACTTATCAACATAAGATGTGACAGACAGAGAAAGAAAGAGGTTTAAATAAATTTGGAATATTTCATCTTCTTAACTACAACTGTAATTTAAGATCAAAAATATAAGTAACAACACGAGACTACTTTGTACACTGGAACACATATTATATGTCTGCTGTGAAAGCGCAATCTTAATTTTTTAAATAAAGTTTTAAACAACTTGAAACAAAGTACAAAATATATAATTTTAAGAACAAAGAATATAAATTAAATAAAATATAATTTTAACAACAAAGAGTATAAATAAAATGAAATATAATTTTAACAGCAAAGAATATAAATTAAATAAAATATGATTTTAACAACAAAGAGTATGAATTAAATAAAATATAATTTTAACAACAAAGAGTATAAAATTTAAAAAAACCTAAAGAACTATATTACCACAAGGTCATTATGATAAACATTGGCGTGGCTACTTTTTAACGATATTGTTATAAAAGTTTTAAATAGAAATCTTAAATAAAACCATTTTATAAGCTATTGGATCTTTTTTAATTCTCTATTATCTAGATTTGCATAATTCAGATCTGAGATTATTTATTCATTGAATAATGTATGAGATCCAATCTTACAAATACAAAAAAAAATCCAGTTAGTATATTAAGGTCATTTTAAATAGTCTAATTTTAGTTAAAGATAATGATAAGCAAGACAAATTACTGAGTTATAATTCAGAAAAAGTCTCAAAGGTGTTCATGTAACCAAGTCGAACTGAAGATACTAGTAATTTTTCACAAGGAAAAAATTATCATTCATTCCATAAAGATTATTCTAGCTGAACTTGATTATTTATTCATACAACATCTGAAAACTATTTATAATTTTTTTTTATTTCTATAACTCATCAGAATATCACTATTTTTTTATTTCTTCTTCCAAAGATGTGACAGACAGAAAGAGAAAGAGGTTTAAATAAATTTGGAATATTTCATCTTCTTAACTACAACCGTAATTAAAGCTAAAAAAACAGTAAGAACAACACAAGTCTACTTTGTACACTGGAACACATATCATATGTTTACTGTGAAAGAGAAATCTTAATTTTTTTTAATAAAGTTTTAAAGAACTTGAAACAAAGTATGAAATATCTAATTTTAAAAACAAAGAGTATTAATTAAATAAAATATAATTTTAACAATGAATTGTATAACATTTAAAAAAACCTAAAGAACTATATTATAACAAGGTCATTAAGATAAACATTGACGTAGTTACTTTTTAAAGATATTCTTATAACTGTTTTTAATAGAAATTTTAAATAAAACCAGTTTGTAAATTATGGATCTTTTTTAATTCTCCATTATATTGATTTGAATAATTCCTATCTGAGATTGAATCTCATGCATTATTCAATGAATAAATAATCTTATAAATACAAAAAAATTACAGTTGGTATATTAACGTCATTTTAAATAGTCTTTTAGTTAAAGATAATGATAAGCAAGACAAATTACTGAGTTATAATTCAGAAAAAGTCACAAAGGTGTTCATGTAACCAAGTCGAACTGAAGATACTAGTAATTTTTCACAAGGAAAAAATTATCATTCATTCCATAAAGATTATTCTAGCTGAACTTGATTATTTATTCATACAACATCTGAAAACTATTTATAATTTTTTTTTATTTCTATAACTCATCAGAATATCATTATTTTTTATTTCTTCTTCCAAAGATGTGACAGACAGAGAGAGAAAGAGGTTTAAAAAATTTGGAATATTTCATCTTCTTAACTACAACCGTAATTAAAGCTCAAAAATATGAGTAAGAACAACACGGAGACTTACTTTGTTACTTTTTTTTCTCGTCTTCTTCTTCTTAAACAAAACGAATTTTCTTTTCCTTTAAATTAAAGTAATTATGCAAATTTTGTCGCAGAATAAAAGCGGATCACTCTTTTATCTCACTTATTATTCCAAACGATAACAAAAGATTAATCTCGCGAAAATGGCTGCAACAATCTCGAAATAAAAAGATAATTTACTTCTACTTCTACTTCTTCTTTTTTCTAAAAAAAAAAAAAAAGAACAATCTTTGTGAAGAAGAGGAAAAAATTGCTCAGATATATATGAATCTTTACACGATGCAGTTGAAAAGCTATTCAGAACATTATAGTTTTAAAAAAAAAGTCTCAGATAGCATTGTTTCTATGCATTCTTATCGTTGTACCACTCCTATTTAATTCAGACTTTAATCCCAGACATTTATTTTAAATAGTTGTTTCTGCTTTATTTATTCTTAGAAGACAAAAAACGTTTAATCTATTATCTTAAAAAGAATGATGATAGTAGCAAATTCGGGCAATTTTTATACATAAAATTGAAAGCATTCAATCCTCCTTTTATTTTTTTAAAAAAAAGTTAGATTTCTTTTTATGCGGAATTAAAACAGTAGTTTTAGATTTTAGAAAAAGAAACTTCTCTCATTAACATTATCATTTTTACACCTTATTAAATTTGTTTTCAGTGCCTTCTGTGAAAAAAAAAATTGAATTTTTATTTTATTTGTTTCTTTCTTATTTCTGAAAATTTTTAATTTAGAACTAAGTAATTAAACTTTGTCGATAATATATGATTACTTTTTTTTTAATTAAAAAAAAATTAAATTATTTTTAATCGTGTAGGATTTTATTCTTAATACGTCTAAGATTTTATCCCGGATCATCATTTTGGGTTTTATTTTAAAAAAATCGACATTAATTTACATTTTTGTATCTGAAGAGAAAATTTGTCTTTTCCCCCCCATAAATATATGTATTTCTTTTTTATATAACATGATTTTTTTAAACATATATTTTACGTCAAAGTATTGCTTAGTATGTGAATAAAAAAAATCGAAAAGGAAAAAAAAAGTTTTTGATTTATTTAGGAAAAAGAAATCATATTTCAAATTTTCTCACAAAATAATTCATTCGAATATTTAAAAATTTACAAAAATAACCTAATTTTTTGTTTAAAAAAAACTAGTTATAACATACTCTAAAAGTGTTTTAGAAAATATAATTTTTCATTTTGTAGACAAACTTTATAAAAAAAAAAAAAATCAAAAATTACAAAACATACTGGATAACTAATGACTATGTCCATGAAATGTTATTTTAAAATATACAGTATAAAATGAGACCACTTTGTTCCGATTAATAATAAACTATTTAATTATTTGTTGCAAAGTTTTATTAAAACATTTTACATTAATTTTAACTCTTACATTTACATTTCTTTATTTTATACATTTTATTTACATTTATTTTAACATTTACATTTACATTTACATTTATTTTAACATTTACATTTTATTTACATTTATTTTAACATTTACATTTACATTTATTTATTTTATACATTTTATTTACATTTATTTTAAAGCACTTTATAAAAAAAACCCAAAATTACATCTCGTACTGGATAACAACTATACAGATGAAAAGTTATTTTAAAATATACAACATAAATGAGACCACTTTGTTACAATTAATAACAAAGTGTTTGGGTATTTAATGCAAAATTTACTAAAACATTTTACCTTTATTACATAGTAGTTTGTGTACTATGAATAAAATCTGTAAAATAAATTTTAAAATATTATTTAGCTGTTTCATTTAAAGAAACCATTATTTTATTTTCATTAATTTGATAAAAGATTGTGATAGTAATTAAACGTTTATCTGAATATTTCATTTTGATTCAACAGTTTTATGATTGCTAATGAGAGTTCCATAGAATTGTTCAAAATATTATTTAGCTGTTTCATGTAAAGAAACCATTATTTTTATTTTAAAATTGGTAAAAGATTGCGATAGTAATTAAACAAGATATTTATCTGAATATTTCATTTTGATTCAACATTTATACTATTGCTGATGATAGTTTCATGAAATCGTACAAAATCATCACATCCTAAAGTTTTATTAACTTATAAACCTCAGATTATAGGCATCCAATTAAGGTAGTATTAATTCTAAATAAACAGAAAGCAGTTTATTTATTATGAGAATCTTGGATTTTTTTCATATTATAATCCATGTATTGAAATATATCCAAATGTGCACATGTATTCACAACCTATGTTACGAATATCGGCCATCTGAAACTACAAGATCTCTTCATAGTCATCAGCACCCTTTCAATCAGGCAGCCACACGAAAGAAAGTCTTCTTCCACTTTCTTTTCTTCCTTTATTGTGCCTTATTTAGTCCGCCCCACTGGAGAGGCAGAGGGGTAGGGGGTAAGGGAAGGAGGCATCCCCCCCCCTCAACATGCAACAAGAGCAATAACAGACGGGTATCAGGTGAGACTGACATTTTAATAAAGCCGATTGTCATTCTACGTTTGACAGTCAGAAGACCGAACAATATTGCCCGGGGGCTCTTTTCAAAAGACTGCTGCTTGAGAAATCTGGAAGTGTTAAACTGAGAAGAAATTCAGTTAATTTGCAAACTTCGGCTACGAACGGGGGGGGGGGTCTTTTCCATCGATTATTGCGTCACACTGTGTGTGCACCCGAGAGGTTTTGTTTGCTTCTTTTGTGCACATTTTTTATTTATTTATTTTTAAAGGAAAATATGCGTTGGAGAATAAATTAATATGGGTCCTTTTTCAAAATTTCTTTTGTTACATGGAGTAATAAAAATTATTAAATAGATTCTCTTAAGTAATTCATGTAAATAGTTTTGTTTATGTGAAATAATAAAAATAATTTCTTAGGATATACCCCTCTGTACAAAATATGTTTATGTTTATAAGGGAATCGATTGTATTATTTAACTTTCGGATAAGCCTGACTCGTGGCTAAGTGGCAACGTGCGCCACTGATGAACATTAGGGTTGAGGTTCAATCCGCTGACGGCTTTGTTGTAGACATTGTTTCAAAGGTGACTTCATGGCGTTTATGATGTTCATCATCTTGAGCCGGACTACCTGGGGGGAGTTTTCCGGGCTTTCTGCCCTACGATACGCAAATGCGGCATAGTTTCCCCCTAAAGGTCCTCTCGGAAGGCACTGTCCTCCTCCAGCGTCACGTGTTCAAGTGATACTTCTACCTACTGGTGCTCCGTCACAACAGAAGCTGCCTCTTTCTCTCCATCCTGTAATAGATTACTGATTTGATGTACATCACGCACTGCAGGACACTGAGGAGAAACACTATGGTGGCTCAGTGGCAATTTGCGCGTCTGATGATCATTAGGGCTGAGGTTCAATCCGCTGGCGGATTTGTTGTAGACGATGTTTCAAAAAATGAGGTGACTCCATGGCGTTTGTGATGTTCATCATCTTGAGTCGGACTACCTGGTATGAGTTTATCGGGTTTTGTCCCCTATGACACACAAATACAGGGTATGCCTTCTAAAAGTCCTCCAGGAAGGCACTTCTCTCCTTCTTCAACGTCACGGAAGCAAATCAGATTTCTATATACGGTGCTGCATCCCAACAGGAGCTGCCCCTTCCCTTTTCATTCCTTCCATGAGACCACACGGATACTTGGACTTGATCTAGATGTTGCTATGGACCAAGTGAGATAAAAAATATATATATATTCATTTGCAAGCCATAGAATTTATATAAATTACAATAAAATGCAATTATTAAAATTTTAATGCTTTTGTCTGGCAAATTTAATGTATTGCAGTCGTCAAAAAACAATTTTTTTAAATATAATTCATTCTCCTAATCCATTAAAAATGAACAACACAGTTATCATTATGAAGCAAATGTTCATTCTTCAAAAACGCTGTCAAAACAACAAAACTAGTAAGAAATTACAAAAAGCACACTTAAACTAAAACTTTCTCACAAAATAGCTGCACGTAATCAATCATCTTTTTTATTATTATAATAGTATGTACGAAACAATAACATTTTCACATCAAATTTACTTCCTTTGAACTCAAAAACAGGAAGTAAAAAATAAATATTATACAACATTTGCTGCACTTAATGCCCATCAGTGGAAGACATCTAAAAATATATTAACTTTAGTTCTTTTATTTATTTAAGATTTAAATAAACACCAATTTTTTTTAGAGCAATAAATTTTTCAGAACTGATCAATTTAGCTGGAATAAAGTCCATCTATTCGACACCCAAATAAATCGTATTTTTCTTTCGATTGTGCCTTAAAGGTAATCTTCATCGATATAAATTACAAATGAGGATCGTAAACTTTTTATAATGCTCGTTCATCGACGACCGAGCGAAGTTGTAAAAAAAAAATAAATAAATAAATAAAATAAAAAATAAATAAATCTTAGTTTTCCTGCTGGAATGAAATAAGTCTTAACGACGAAATCTTGAGAAAACGAGTTTAGGAAATATTTTTTGACTAAATGTTTATTTACCCATTTAAATAATGGCTTCTTTAAATTACACGCTATTTAAGGACAGGGTGGCTCTTAAATAAGGTAGTAAGGTATTTGCTTTGACTTTCTATCCGCATACGAGGGACTTGATTGTCCTTTAATGGTACTTTGGGTGACAAAAACAGATGCCGAATTCAGATTACATACTCGTCAACCGTGTCTGAAGCAGATACTTTGTTAAAAATGTGCTTATCTTGAGGGACCTTCTTCATATTGACATTAAATATTGAAAAGTTGGTCGCTATCAGTGAGTTTTTTTTACCTTCACGTAGATAATTTAATGAGTTAAAATTGCTGAAATGTGTAATTATGGATTTCTTTTTCCGGGGAAAAGAACTAAATGTTTTACCGTTAATTTTATCTCTCATTATCTAATTGCTTTTTTTTGTTAAAGAATGTACTTGATACATTTTTCGTGTTAATTTACTATAATTTTATAAATGAATTTATTTAATTTTTGTTGGCTTAAATCATAATATGTATGTGAATATCAGTAAATCTTCATGAATAAAAGTCAATTAAAAATAAATATGCATTACAAATAAAAACCTATTAACAAATTAATGAAATATTGTGTATGAATCACATTTCTCAAAATACGAAATGTTATTGTAAAAAAGGGATATAATTTATTAAATTAAAACAACGCCATTTTATATTCTTTAATGATTAAATTAGATCAACTATAAGTATTAATCAGACATATTAGACTGACTATAATGATCAAAATAGACATATATTGTCGAATGAAAAATTATATAGTGCGTTATTTGTTCCTTCTAATTTTATTCGACAACAACGTAATATGATAATGAGTATAGAAAATTTTTGACAGTAAATTTTACGAATAATTTTTTTACAATAGTAAATTTTCTGCATTTTCTTTTAATTCTTTGACACATAAATAAGACTAACGAGCTTTTAACCTACAAAAAAAAATTTAACTTCCTAAATTATTTATTTCGTTATTACTATGTAGAAATTATAAATATAAACAGTTAATATATATTATTTTATAAATGTTTCTTATTAATGAATGAAGTTTTGAAAAATAATGAATAATAATAAAATGATGTTTTAAAAAATATAAATTTCGTTTATGAAATCAAGAGAATATTGTTGATTAATATATGCATTAAATAAGATATTTTGTTGTTAAAATAAAAGGTTTTAATTTAAATAACGTTTATTTGTCAGTGTTAAATTATTATTAAATTTACAACTTTTTTTAAATATTCGTAATATTGTTAAAAAAACAATTGTTATTGTTAAATTTACAGTTATCTTAATTTACAATTGTTTTAAAATATTCATAATATTAATAAGTAAACAATTGTTATTGTTAAATTTCAGGTGTTTTAATTTACAGTTTTTATTAAACTTATTATTGTTTTATTAAGTTAATTTACACATTTTAATAATATTTTTAATTAACATGAGTTTTTACCTATAAGAAAAATACAGTTATTTTAGATCTATTGTATTTTGAACAGTATTTAATAAATATTGGAAGTTTTAGTATCTATTAAAGTTAATTCGCTAATTACAACGGGGTTTAGGGAAATTGTGCAGCTACTCTATTCCATATTCATCTAGAGGTTTTATTTATTGCGTTTGCTTTGAAAATGAACGAATCCTTTTTATAAATTATTTATAAAGGTTTAAATATCTATAATTAATAATATTTTTTTAAGTATTTTTTATTCTTGCTATTGTATATTATTAAATTTCACACAAAAAAAAATATCTAACACATTCCAGAAATTAGAATATTTAATGTTTCTATTCCAGAATTAAGAACATTTAATCTTACTAATATCAGTGAATATAAAGTCAAATTTGCAACACAATCATAGCTTTAATTCTTTTCCTTTTTCATAATCTACATTTTAAAAAAAATATTTCCTTCTATCAATTCAAAACGATGCTTTATTCCCGATCCGAGAATGTCAAAGCCAAATCAACGCTCTATCGGATTTACGGCTCAGATGTGATTTGAGCTTATATTTTCATTAGCTATTAAAGCCAATATGCTAATTACAACGGGGCTTAGGGAAATTGCGCAACTACAATATTTCCTCTATTGCACATTAATCTCGAAATTTTATTTATTGCGTTTGCTTTGAAGATGAAGGAATTTTTTGATGAATTATTTATAAAGATTTAAATATATTTAATTAATAATAATGTTTTAATCTTATTATTATCAGTGAGTATAAAGTCAAATTTACTACACAATCATAGCTTTAAATCTTTCCTTTTACAATACATAGCATGCAATAACTTCAACAAGTAACGCAACTTTTACAATTTCCTTTTATACCTACACAATCAGTATTAAAATTTTCATAAGCTATATTACAAAAAAAAAATTTTAAAAATATATATATATTTCCTTCTATCAATTCAAAACGAATGCTTTATTCCCCATTCCAGAGTGTCAAAGCCAAATCAACGCTCTATCGGATTTATGACTCTAATGCGATTTGAGCTTCTTATAGCAACTTCCCGATCCCTAGGTCAAGCGACGACTTTCTATTTCAGAAGTCGCGTCAAGTCGTAACGCTAACAAGAAACCAGTCCCCCTTCTCATTATACCAGGGCAAGAAAACTAGGACCGTGTGCAGGCAGTGATGGGGGTTTTTTTATGTGACCATCCCATTCCTCTCGCTACTGTGGCATCAACTACCGAAAAATTGAGATCCAAACAAGAAGAAAAAAAGAAGCATCGAACACAAAAAAAGAACTTTTTTTTTTCTTATGTGCCCATTTATTTTGCAAACCCATTACTTGTTCTTCTGCACCAAAGAAGGAAATATATATAAAAAAGAAAGATACAAATAAATTACGGAAATAAGCGCTGTATTAAGGTATCTTCACAAACGGGGCAGATCTGTTACCCCCCTACCTCTAACGGTAAATGTATTTTCAAGGGAGACATATGATAAAATTAAAAGAAAACAAGTCTTGCGAGGTCCATAAAGCCGTTTTTCTTTTAATGGTTACAGATGTCTGGGCCATAACAACATGCACGCGGATGGCGATAGAGTGTCGTTGCAAGGAACGATAATGTTGTGTGGGTGTTTCTTTTTTTAGGTATTTTGCTCCGTGGATTTATTGTATGTCGTTGAAAATCTCAGAATTCAGAAGGTTTTTCCTGATCTATTCAAGTCGTACAGCCATCACTTCTTTGTGTTTCGTTCTTTCCTTTTTTAGTATTATGTGAGTTCCTTACTAAAAATATTCAAATGCGAAGAGCGTTTAGTCGTTTATGTTATTCTGATGTGCCTGTCTTATGAGTCTGTGTTATGTGTCTATTTTAAGTGTCATGAGCAATGCAAAATTTTCATCATGTGTAAATATTCTCAAACATCAAGTGTCATTAACAATTGCATAAAATTATATTTTCTTGCTGTTGTGATTTAAAGAAATTGCCAAGATCATTGCCATCAAATAATAAACTGCATTGTTTGTTGAAGTTATTGCTGATGATGCAGTACATTTTATGAAATATTTGATTATTAGAAATAAAATTTAAGGAATGAAATTTTCTTTTGATATATTCATTTTCATATTTATTTTAATGACTCATTTTATTCATTGTAATAAGTAAAATTATTTCAAGAAAAAAATTATTTCAAGAAATCACCAACAATAATTTGCTGATGATACAGTACATTTTATAACTGCATTTATTCGAAAATATAATTTAAAGAATGAAAATTTCTTTTGATATCTTCATTTTTACATTTATTTTAATACTCATTTTAATCATTGTAATAAGTACAATTATTTCAATAAATAAATAATAATTAATAAAAATTTAATAATATATAATTATTATTATTTAATATGAAATAATAATTTCATGATATTTAAACATCTTTCGTTTTTTTTAAATCTATTTATAAGGTTTGATTATAGACGAAAGTTACAGCTGATTGATAAATTTATTTCAAATAGAAAGTAAAAAATGTAATAGTGATGTTGTTTATTACTTTACTCAGCTGTTAAAATAATTAGCAATTATGTAATATTAAATTTTTAAATATTTTAACCTCTTTATTAGGTTTCATTTATAGACGAAAGTTACAGTTGATTGATTTATTTATTTCAAATAGGAAATAAAAATGTAATAGTGATATTGTTTACTTCACTCAGATTTTTAAATAATTGCACTTAAGTAACATTAATTTTTTTTAAAAATAATGTTAATAAAATTCATATAATTAGAATTATATTAGGTTGTTAATATATTTATATAATTATATTTAGTTTTCATTTTATTGTTTAGTAATTAAAACTCTCTTTTAAGCTCAATAAATCAGGAATATGAAGGCCATTATCCGTTACAAATATTATTATAAATTTGAAGGATATAAATTATTCCTGATATGAAAAGTAATCTATCTATTTACATATATTCAGAAAAAACACAAATCTTATTTTCAAGATTCCCAATTGTTAAGAAGAAAAAAAAAGTTTTATTACTTCATTTTTTTTTGTACGTGAAAATACTTACCAAAATTTAACGTAACTTACATGCACAAAAAAAACTGGTTTGAATTTATTCTCCTAGCGATTGCAAAACTATAAATACATTATAGTTCGTAATTCTTTCGTGTTTCTTGCGTGTAATGATCATTTTTGGAAAGGAATAAAAAAAAAGAAGAAGAACGAATCAATCGTTACATTCAAAAGCGTCTGAGAGATATAAACAAAGCCTGAAATTGAATTAAGGCTCTTACACGAGCTAAAGAATTTTGTATCTTCTCTCTCTAGTTTGTTGTAGCTCTTTCGTTGCAGAGAGATTAGCATAGCCAATTCTGTTGGATCCCCATGGAATTGAATCTAGTTGTTCTTGTAATTCCAGATCTTTTTTTGGTGAAAGGGACCTAGGAATAAATTCCACATTCGCTGTTTTGTGTTCCAGGTTGAAAGTGAAATGAAAGATGTCAGAAAGTTCGTCTTAATTCCATCTAGTAGAATATCATTCGCTGTCTTGTTTCAAATATACATTGATTTAGCTGTAAATCGGCTTAAATGTCTTCGAAGGAAAGTAGGTTTTGATTTTTTTCTTTTAGGATTAAAGATATTTCTGTAGTTTCATTTCGTGAATTCTGCTCTAGTTTGGAATAATTGTGTTCTTTTTCTTTCTGCAAACGATAAATATCACTGGCGTGTATAAATGCATTTAAAGTACTGTTTATGTATTATCAATACTGTTTATGCATTGACAATAAGCAAGATTTTGTCATAGATTTATTAAATTAATTTTTATTCTATTTATTTGTAAGTTTCAATTCTTAATTTTATCAAGATCTTTGACTGATAAACGCAAAAGTGAAATGAAATAATTGAGAAATTGTTTTTAATAAATCAATATTTCATAATTTATAAAGAGCATAGAAAATGTTAATCTTAGGTATTTTTTTTATATTTAAATAAGATTTATAATTTTTTTAGCCTGTTTGATTAACATAGTACGTATTTTAACATAGACTGTAGCGCAGAAGATTAAATTTTAAAATACATATTTTTTTAATCAGGCATAGAGAGTTAACACCAAATGAAATGTTTTATTATAGAATAAGCAGATAAAACTAATAGAAAACCCAATTAAAAAAATATATAATTATCTTAAAAAATTATAAATTAAGTTTAGAATCAACTCTTATTTTTTCCTTAAAATTTCATTTTTTTAATTAATAGAATATCATTCTTCTGTCTTATTTCAAATATATATTGATTTAGCTGAAATCGGCTTAAATGTGTCGAAGAAAAATAGTTTTTGATTTTTCTTTTAAGATTAAAGATATTTCTGTAGTTTCATTTCTTGAATTCTGCTTTAGTTCGGAATAATTGTGTTCTATTTCTTTCTGGAAACGATAAATGTCACCGATGAGTATAAATACATTTAAAATGCTGTATATGCATTATCAATAAGCAAGATTTTGTCATAGATTTATTAAATTAATTTTATTCCATTTATTTGTAAGTTTGTATTTTTTTTTTCATTCCAAACTTTATCAAGTTCTTCGATTGATAACTCATAAGTGAATTGAAATAATGCAAAAATGAAGTATTTAAGAAATTGTTTTTAATAATACAATTTTTCAGAAATTATGCACAACATAGAAAATATTGTTCATAGCTTTTTTTTTACCAAAATAAGATTTGTAATTGTTTACCCTTTTTTTAATCGCTATGATTAACATAGTAACTTTGACATGGACTGCCGTGTAGAAGATTAGATTTTGAAATATATATACCTAATTAAACAAATATATACAATATCTTAATAAAAATTTATGAATATAAATTTGATTCATAATTATTAATGTAAACTTAATTTATAAATTCTTTTTTTTTCTTAGAATTACATTTTTTAAATTAAGCTTTCAGTTTTTGATACTGCTTGATAAACGTAGATGTCAGATTTTTGTATCAACATTCTATGGATGAAATCCAATTTTATACTTTTTAAAAAATACAGATTTAAAGAAGATTAAAAGTAATTATTTTACCTTGTTCCTTGATGCTAGTTTTATACCCAAATAAAAATCTTTTAATGTTAAATTAAGTTTAAGTTTAATCAAAAATAGTTTACTTTTAACAAAATTGAAATTAAAACAAAAAATATACAGTAAAAAGTTTAAAATATTTAAATAAGTTGAAGCAAATCTTAATTTGAATACACTTTATTTATGAATCATTCAAAATATGTTATAACAACCATACAATTACAATACCTGTATTCATTATATATGTATAATTATATTAAAAATCGTTGTGAAAATTATAAAAAAAATAATATAATGAACTAAATTTTTAAAGAATGCTTGTTAATTCAAAATATTTTATGAAAATGTTTTTAAATTATTTTTATGATGTATTAAAGCACAGATTTTTAAAGAATTTAAATTGTCTTTAGAATATTGATTTCTTAAAAAAATTAATGAATTGTTTTTTTTCCCTTTAAAATATTTTTTAAATAATGAGCATAGATATATCTATTAATTTCATTTAATATTCTATTGATTCTTTATTCAAATAAAATAAATTATAAATCTGGAATATTGATTTTTCATGTTTTACCTTAGCACACATAAAAAGTTTTATTTTATCTGTCTTTCGAAAGACAGAAAACGTATAAAAATATGATACAACACCGAATAGATATTTTCCATGAAAATATATTTCTATTCTAAGTAGAACTTCTGATACAGTTTGAGAAAAGTAAATGTCAGATTTTTGTATCAACCTTCTATGGACAAAATCCAATTCTATACTTTAAAAAAAATTCAGTTTTAAAGAAGATTAAAAGTAATTATTCTACCTTGTTACCTGATGCTAGAAATAAAAATGTTTTATGAAAATATAATAAGAACACATCAAAACATTCATTTTAGAAACAACAAAATTTTATTTTTCCGAGCTTATTTAAAATAATTTTTTTCTTTTAAGTTATGTGATGCTTAATCCTAAACTCAATCTCGATTTTGTTATCTATAATCTCCATAAAAAATGCATAAAACCTTTTAAGAAAGAAACAAGGTTTCTTTTTCATAATACAAAATGCTTTAGTGTTTTAGAAGTGCATTGTCAGACTTTCCAAAATGCTTTTAAATAATCCTTCCTGGATAATATTGCATCCTTTGTACTCCAAATTGTAAAGACTGCTTCTCGGGTATTTGCTTCTTTTTTTATTTAGAGTTTTAAGAAAGGGGTAGTATAAGTTTTACGAATCTAAAAAGTTAAGGTTTAATGTTAAAAAGATTTATTTTTTAGTTTAGACTCTAAAACACTTTTATGAGGAATAAATTTCACAGCAATCAAAATTTTTATAAAATATGAAGTAAATAACAAAATATTTTTTTAAAAAAATGTTATTTGAAGAAGTAATAATGTGTAAAAAAAAAATTTTGCATTTTATGTTTATAAATAAAGATTAACTATTCCTTGAAAAGTTATTATGAGATATTTTCTTTTTGAAATTGTTGTTTATAATATGTAATTTATTAAACTTATACTTATAAAAAGTTAATGTTCATATTTTTACTGCATAATAAATGCATTTATTTTGATAAATAAATATGTTAATGTTAATAAATAAAATATTCTTGAATTATTTTTGAAAATCCAATTTTTTTTTTTACTTTCTTGTCCAACAGCTTATCAAATAAAGTACAAAAAAATTGGATTTTGAAAAATAATTACAAAAATTGCAATTAATTAAAATTTTATAAGTCTTGATCGTCACTACCCGAATTATTACAGTTATGCATATCTACCATCTTGGTATTCGTATACTGTTGCATTAATCAGAAATTTTCCATATTGTGCACTGATGAGCAGCACTGGCTATTAACTTTCTGTGGCATATCCGTTTATGTCACAGAGCGTTCTCATTCTTTAGAACTCACGTAAGAGGATTTATGAAATATTTATATCCATTTGTATCCTCCCCTAAAAATTTGTATCCATATTTTTGAGATCTTGTATACATATACAAAATCTATATACATATACATATACAAAATGTTAAATAAATGTAATCAAAGCTAACGAGTAATGTGATATCATTAATTATTTTAAATATAATCAAATTAGTATAATTTTATTTGGTCGAATAATCACTGATTTGTTTATTTATTGGCAACTGTTTTATGCTGAACATTAAAACAATAGCAGTAAGTAAAAATATTTAAATTCGCTATTAATCATAAACTTAGGAATTACTTAATATCTTTTTAAGCAAAAGCATTCATTGAAAAATAAATAAATAAATTGACGAACAAATCTAAGGAACAAAGTTAATTTAAATAAATCTTTCTGCTTCAAAATCAGATTAATCAAAAACAGCGAATAATATTTCAAGTGTAAAATCTTCATTTATTTTAATCTGGATAAATATTTTCACTCAATTTACTTTGTCTCCTTTTATTAACTCGTTCAAATAGAGATTTTAAAGTACTAAAAGCGCATCATAATTTTGCTCACTTATACAACAATCATTAATAACAAAGGACACATATTTTCTCTTTTACTGCTTCATTAATTACTTCCTGTTGTTGTGTCTTTTTTTAAATCTTTACATTCTCTTAATTGAATTAGAAATCATTTAAAACACAGATTCGTTTGAAGCTTATTTCATTTAAGCTGTAGCTAATTCAGAATTTGTTTTATTGAGAAAAGTTTTCTGATTAATATATCTGTATATTTATGTTTTGCTGTTCAAATACTCCTTTTGTGGCATATTTTATTTTTAATGAATTACTTATTTATTTGAACATGGTATTTAAAAAAATAGAATTATTTTTGTTTAAATTAAAATAAATTATTTATTCAAAAGTTTAACGTGATTTCCAATGATATTTTAAGAAATTAATTTCCTTTTTTAAGGTTAAAAAGTTCAAAATTCTTTCTTAAATTTATTTTTCCTTTGTTTAATGCATAATTGTGTAAATTTAATAAATTTTATGATTTGCAAAAAAAGAAGTAACAAGTATAACAAAATATAAAACAAATTTCGTTTCTCTTTATTTATTATTTTTTTACAAATAGTTTTATTACAGATTCAAACACTTCTCACACTCAAAATAATTTTTAAATAAAATTTTCCTCATTATAAACACGTAATCTTTTTTTCTAATTGAAATAAAATTAGCTAAATTATTATCTTCTCATTCCTGAATTTATTTTTTTTACAAGATATCCTAAATGACGTATTAAATTTTCTGTTGCGGTACAATTAATTAACATTAATTTTCCAATTAGTTTTTTTATCGTCTTTTTTTATAGTTTTTGCATTGATGTTCAATTTGTTAAGTGCCTTATTTAATTTAATTAATTATAATACTTTCTAATTGAATTTGTTTACTTTAAGACCTTTTCAATTAAATAAATATTTTTATGTCATTTATAAATGCATTTTATTGAATTAATACTTTTTATAATTAGGGAATATACATTAAAGTTTTTGTAATTAAAATTTAAAAATATTAATTTACTTAATAAATAATATTTATTAATATTATCTCTTAAAAATTAAAATCTTTAGATCTGATGATTTTCCTTAAGTAAATTCTTTTAAATTATAGGATTGTAATCAAAGTTTTACTGTTAAAAATCCTAAAATTATGTAATTACTTTCAAAAATTATGCATGTAAATTTTAAAATATTAATTATATTAAATCATGATTCAGTCAGTCAGGATTATGTAATTTGCTTAATAAATATTAGTAATGTAACTTTGTTACATTGCATATGCTTAGATTACTTATTATGTGTATTAAGATCTCAACTCAAAATAGTCTTATGCTGTTGTTTATTTAATTTATTCTCTTTTTTTATGTACAATTTTTATATGCCACATTTTTCTCAATCTACATTGCTAATTATTTTAATTAGATATTGAAGATATTTCAGAAAATAAAATCATTTCTTTATCTGCTTTAAAAATTAATTTTATTAAAACTCATCAGCTAGTTCATGAATATACAATAAATATTCTTATAAAAATAAATTCATAAATTTGTAAAGATTCTTCTTACTGAAATAATTATTTTTTTACAAATATTATTTAAATTCTTTTACGCAAAATGTGGGTAGGAGCCAAATTAAACTTGCCGAAATCTGTATTTTTCTTTTCTAGTATGATGTATAAAAAATCATGATATTTTTATGTATGTGTGTATTAAAAATCATGATATTTTTATGTATGTGTGTATTAAAAATCATGATATTTTTATGTATGTGTGTATTAAAAATGTATTAGATGTTTGTGATGTCTTAAAAATCATGCTTTAATTTAGTAATTATCCCCCATGTCTTCCCGAAACAAAATATAGCCAACGGTGAGGAGTTCAAGATTGATAGATCCTCCTTTCAAGGACGGGTTGATCCTCTTGTTAGACTTTGGATTTTGCACGTTCCTTTAAAGGATGGGTTGTTGACCCTTATGTTAGACTTTGGACTTTGCACGCTTTTTTTTTCGCCCGTTAGACTTTGGAAACGATAATGGGAGAGGAAGAAAGAAAAAGGGAGTGTGCAGAGTCGAGTGAAAGTTCCAGGCAGTACTGAGAGTACAAAGGCCCTAAAACGAACTGATTTTCAAAATAACCTTTTGATATATAATTGTGTTTTGTGTGTTATGCGTTACAATTGTGCAATGGTGTCTTAGCAAATTTTAATAATGCCATTTAAACATCGCGTTTTTAATTTGAGAAATAATTTATTTTGTATCCATGAATCAAGACCACACGCATATCCGGCCTTAACTTTTACTAATTTATTTCTTTTGAAACATGTGATACAGATGCAAAATTAAGAAATACTTTTAAATTATAATATAAATTATTTTAATAAACACTTTTTTAGGAAACTAGCATTTAATTTAATAAATTAAAATTTCATTATCCGTTATTCAAAAAAAAAAAAAAAATACTGCACAAATATAAAAAGTTAAACACCACAAAATGAAACAGAAAATCTTTTAAACAAGGTGTGAAAAGACTCACTTTGAAAATGCTTTTTATTTTCCATTTATTTCTACTTCCGTTGTTACTGTGTAGCAGAAATTCTTCTTCAATTCAAATAAAAACCTCCGCGCAATTTTCTAGAAATGAATACGTTAGCATATTTCGGAAAACATCTTACGTCTTGATCTCGGACATTTGAATAACATAAGTTTCAAAAACACTTTTCTTCGACACAAAATTAAAATCTGCAGGAAAAATTTTCCTGAAAACCGTCAAGAGCACGTGTTTTTGCGAACAACTAATGCATGATCAAGCATATGTTACTCGCAAGAAAAGACTTATAAAAACATAAGCTACACCAAAATAACAACAACAAAAAAATGAAAAAGTCTCAGAAAGTGCGTACCGTAATAACTCCTTCTATCCCCCGTTTTCCAGTAAGAGAGTATCTAAAAGAAAGTAAAAAAATAAATAAAAGGGCAAGCACAAATAAAATTCGCTTTGCAAAAATTAACCGACTTGTTGTTCATCTTATGCTCAACTTGGGAAAAAATTGTGCAAAGCTCATAAATAATGCATTAGAGCCTTCCTTGCTGTAGCGTCTTTTCCCTTCTGTTTCTTTACTCTTTTTTTTTTTTACTTTTTTTTTGTACTATTATTTGCTACCCCTTTTTCATTTTGTTTAATATCGCCCATCGCCGAGTTTTATGTAACGAAAAAAATGGCGACTCTGGCACGGAGTGGAAGAAGTACAACATGGGAGAGAGAAAGAAGACAAATGAAGAACATAAAAAAAAAAAAGAAAATATTCAAAAATTTCGCATGTGTGTATCCACACGGAAACAGAAAACGCAAAGAATCTTGAGTTACACAACTCAAAATGAATTATGCATGATTAGAAAAGGTTCTCAAAAACGCGATGTTCCATCCTAGAAAACAGCAAAGAAAGAGGTTAATCACATTCATTGTACTGTGGTGGAACGGATTTCATGAACGTATTTTTCATTAAGGCTTCATGTTTCAGAGGTTTTTTTCCTCCCTCTACACCAGGGCTCTCCAGTACCCCACCACCAGGACTAACTAACGCAATTAACACGCTGTTTGCCCACAGATTTAGTCTCGTAAGACACCAAGATGAGTAAATAGTATTCTTTAAGCCCCTGAAATCGATGCGAATTTTCTATTCTGGTAACGAACCCGCAAATGTATGATTATCTTTATGCATTTTTTAATATTTTTTTATCTGTTTGTTTTATGATATATTTCTTTAGATTTTTTTTTTTTATTCATCGGATAGAAATACACCAATGACGCCGGTTACTATTTTTAATGCAATGATAAAATGAATTTTGAATAATTTTTTTCAGAATTTTCTCTTGAAGTTTATTTAATTATTTTATTCTGAATCATTTCAAAAGTGTTGTTATCACTTTCCACTTGAAATTTTCAGGTCAACAGAAAGAAAGGCATTATTTGAGAAAAATAAAACATTTTGTTTTGTAATGCACAGTTCAAAAATGGAATATGTAAACAAAGTCAAACAAATGAATTTGTTTTCATATTCCACAATCATATTCATTTATTGTTATATTCCACTATCATATTCATTTGTTATATTCCACTATCATATTCATTTATTATTATATTCCATTAGCATATTCATTTGTTATATTCCACTATCATATTCATTATTATATTCCATTATCATATTCATTTCATATTGTGTTATCCGCCATATTTATTAGGTAGGTTATCAAAAATATTTTCCAGAATCAATAATAAAATGCACAATAAAAATTATTTAAAAATATTTATTTTAAATAATTTTAATTATCATATTGAAAGTTATTATTATTACATTAAAATTATTATATTTAATTATTTTATTAAAATATTTATTTTAAATAAGTATATTCTTCAATCACTGAAACAGCTTTTCTTATTTTGAATTTATCTAGACCTAATCAAAATGTGAAATATTTATAAATAAAAACATACTACACAAATCGAACATGTCTTTCAAACTATTCAGCTATTAATTCTATCACTTATAAATTAATAAAAAGTTCAAGATAAATCATAAATAAAAGACATAACCTATAAAGACACCTAAAAGAAACATCTAACGCAAAAGAACGAAAGAAACTTAATGCTGATTAAATTTAATTTTTAACAATTTTTTGCAACATAGCTAATCAATCCTAAAATGGCTTTTTGTTTACAATTAGAATTTGAATTTCTCTACAATTTAGAATTTGAATCATTTCAAAGAAATTGACTGCGGTTATTATTGCATCATGTATTAAACTGAATCATAATCTTACTTTTTTTCAAGAATTCTTTTTTCATGTTTTTTTAGCCCGTATAATAGCATGCTTTAAAAAAAATACATCAGCAAAGAGTATTATTGAAAGTTATTAATAACTATCAATACTGATGATTATTAATAATTCTCAAATGTAAATGTGGCTCTAAAAATATTCATTTCTAGTCTCATTCTTCACAAAAAAAATCAACTTTTTTTTTAATTTTATACAAATGAATAAAATCAATAAAAAAAACTTTTTAAACTTTAATATAAGTAATAAAATAAATAAACTTTATTATAATTTTTCCAGATTTATTGAAAGTATGATTCGTTACTCAAATAAGCGTTATAAGTTATACCTTATGCAATTTTTCATCCATAATTGTTTATATTTGTAGTTTTAAATAATTCTTGGCATTTTATGGAAAAATTTCAATTAACTAATTATTAACTATTTCTTGTTTGACCATCTTGTAAATATTTCCTTTGGTAAAACAAAAAGCATAAAAATTTTTTTTAATTAAATAAATGCCATTGATAATAACATTAAACATGCATTTATTTATTTTATAAATAACTGCAAAATTTAACGTTGAAATCATTGCAAAATTAATTGTTAAAGATAAAAAACATATCGTTGCTTTGTCTAATTTTTTTAGCATTTTAATAGTGTATCTTTAAATTATTCTTGAGATTGTATTGAAAAATTTCAGTTAATAAATTGTAAACTATTTCTTTTTTTGTCTTGTTTGTAAATATTTCCTTTGGTAAAACAAAAAGCACACAATTTTTATTGAAGCAAGCATAATCCTTTATAATAATATTAAGCACGTATTTGTTTATTTTAGAAGTAACCGTGAAATTTAACGAACCATCATTGTAAAATTAATAGTTAATTAAAAAAGAAATATCATTGTTGTGTCTAATTTTTTTAACATTTTAATAATAGTGTATCTTTAAATCATTCTTGAAATTGCATTGAAAAATTTCAGTTAATTAATTGAAAACTATTTCATTTTTGTGCTGTTTGTAAATATTCCCTTTGGTAAAACAAAATGCATGAAATTTTTGTTTAATCAAGCAAATGCCAATTACACGAAACAAATTAAACGTGTTTATTTATTTTATAAATAACTGCAAAAATTAACGAAACATCATTGCAAAATTAATAGTTATTTATAAATAAAATATCATTACTATGTCTAACTAATTTAGCATTTTAATAGTAATATGAAAAATATTAACTTCTAAATATGTGTGACCAAACTCAATCTATTTTAAACAAAGCAAGCAATCGATTAAAATTCTAAAACATATTCCTTACTTTACAAAGGACAGTTATTTAATTGATCAAAATTATTCAAAATTGAAAACATTCTGGTCCATTAAACAAAACGTAAGGCAAACAGTTATTCTAATTCGTCGAGCCCACTAACCTGTGAAAGAACCGAACCCTTCAAGTTTCATTACATCTCGACAAAGAAGAGAAACGCATTAATGATGACAGCCGGTTCTATTAAAAGACCGAATGGAGCATCAATATTGACACAGATCCTCAGTTTACATTCATTAGAACCGGAAAAGGGGGTGTTTTAACGGGTCCAATCACAACTCTCCATTCACTCCCATCCCCCCATTTTTAATTTAAGAAGGATTTTCTATTTTGTATCTTATAAAAATATGTCCCTTTTCATTTATTTTTGTCTTTTTACGGAACATTTGTTATCTGTCAGGCCGCATCGAAATATGCTTTCATGGAATTATTTAATAAGATAAGCGGAAGTTCTTTTTATTTTTATTTTTTGGTCTGTGTGTCTTATTATTATTTTTCCTCTTTTCATCAGTCAAGATTCTCTCTTCCGTCGGAACGTATGAAGGCAGTAGAGCGAAAGCAATTTCACTTTTCAATAGTCGTTTACATAATGCATGGCGTCGTTTCCGTAGTCCATAATCCACGATATGATTCCATGCATTATGCATTGGGCCCGATCGGCGCTCTTTAATTTGTTTTTATGCTGGAAAAACCGAAAGTGGGATCTTAATCTTCTTGCAGTGCCCGCTGACTGGTGGACGTCAGCGCACGTTTAATTCTAGTCGATGGTGAAGGGGGAAATAAAAAAGAATCCCTTTAAAGAGTGTTTGAGAAAAGGAACTGACAATTGCCGAGTTTGGGGGAATTAAGCTCTAGACTATTTAACTTCATTATATACGTGTCGATTTAGATGTATTGTTGACCGAAAGAAGTTACTTTTATTGATGTAGTTTTTTTAAGTGCTGTTCATAAACAATCAGATATGATTTAGCATTGGTCAGTTACAGAAAACTAAACAATTTTATTTTTGTGAATTTTTTTTAAGGATAATTATCAGGGCCCATTGTAAATTAATTGAATTTATATAAAGCAGTCATTCTTATCTGAACATTCCTAATAATTTCCAGGCTTTTAATCCATTAGCATTTATTTTAAAAAATATAATAGTATTAATTTAAAAAATAAATTGAGAACTAATATTGAAATTTGTATACATATTTTTGACAAGAACTTAATTAATGACACTAGTAGATTTTTAGGTGCGTGCCATCTGGTGGCATGAAAATCTGATGGCAATAAAAGAAAAAATGTATTGTTTAATTAAAAGATAATTTTTTAAAAATTTGTTATTTTTATTGCCAATTTTAGTAACAAAATAATAAATCCACTGAAAAACTTATTTTGAAACACACGCATAACTCTCTCTCTCTCTCTCTCTCTCTCTCTATATATATATATATATATATATATATATATATATACAGGGAGAGGGGAGAGAAAAAACTTTAATTTCTTAAATTTTACAATTTTTTCATGTATTCGTACTTTTATTATTATATTAATTTTCAATGAGTTTATACATTAGACATTTTTGAAATTGTTCTGTGCTATATTGACATTTATTAAATAATAAAATAATGTCGGGTTTCTATACCAGTTTATGTTATTACATAAGATTGCGTTTGTAGGAATGATAAAAAAATATTTATTTTTCAATGCGTTTCTTTTTAAAAAACACAATATTATAAAATTTTTGTAATTAACTAATGTTAACTCAGTACAATAATACATAACAAAAGAAATGTACAATACTAAAACATTTCTAACATATATCATATATAAATACAATGTACATAACAGTACATCAGTACATACATAACATATATCAGTACAGCATACATAACAAAAGAAATATATAATACTAAAACATTTCTAACATATATCATATATAAGTACAACATACACAACAGTACATCAGTACATAACAAAAGAATCAGTACAATACTGAAAAAAGAAATGTAAAAGCATATGTAATGATATTCTTTATTTCCTGATATTCTTTTTAAAGTATTTGTAATTCTATGCATCCATTTTTTCGGAACATAAAAAAACACCATGGTAGAATAAGACACGTCTTTGTTTTTCCCTTTCACCAATTCAGCAGTCTTTATTCTCAAAACAACCCAACCTTTCATTCCCGATAACAACAAGAAAGCAAATTCCGCGATGCAGTCATCAACAGATAACAAAGCATGCCGGGAAGTGAGCCGTTGATGCCATCTCCTCGCAATCAAAGAAAGGCAAGGGTTCGCTTCGTTGCCATTCACCCGGCGAAAATGCACTTAAAATTCAAAAGGCAAATAACAAGGGCACGGCTGCAGCGGCTCATTGAAAAACATGAAATGTATCCTCCGAGAGGTGCGCTAACGAAAAAGGCGGCGAAAGAAACGGAAACCCTGATCCATTTGCCAAGTGAGAACCCTGGATTCCGTTCATGAATAAGATTTAAACGACTTGTTTCTAGCAATACAGATCAAGAGTCGTTTTTCTCTTTGCTAGGGCTGGCTCCAGAGATGACATGAATCTGGAATTCCGCTGGCAAACTAAGTATTGGATCACGAATTTGGAAGGGGAAGGTTTTTTTTTTTAAGAGTAGTATTTCCATGCCATTGATGGCCCTTGTCAGTAGAGGTACTCACCTGCTGAATAACATTTGCGTTTGGTTGGAACAGTTCGTCCTTTAAGATTTGGAACAAGCAATTCTAAAAAAACATGTTTTGGTTAAAATTCTGTTAAATACTTTCTATTTTCTGACCAGATTATTTTTACTGTATTCACTTGCTGAGTAACATTTGCGTTAGATTCGAATTCTTTCTTTAAGATGATGAGGAATTCTAAAAGAAACATTTTGGATTAAATTTTTTTAAATTAGGATTCTATTCTTTCTATTGTCTGACCATATTATTTTTAAGATATTTCAAATAGAGAGCAATCCATTTAATAGTAAATCCATTTGTCAAGTGAGAACCCGGTATTCATGAATAAGATATTAAACGACTTGTTTCTAGCAATACAGATCAAGAGTCATTTTTCTCTTTGCTTGGCTGGCTCCAGAGATGACAAGAATCTGGAATTCTGCTGGCAAACTAAGTATTGGATCACGAATTTGGAAGGAGAGGGGCTTTTTTTTTAATACTAGTATTTCCATG
>BPLQ01011075.1:657667-675031 GCA_021605075.1 Caerostris darwini | reverse complement strand
TGTATCGACAATCTAAGAGTATAGAATCTGGGATTTTTCTGGTTTTCTTTTGTACATTAGTACATTTTCTTCTGTTATTAACCTTAGACATTCTGACTAGACATTTTAGTTAGTGAACCCTAGACATTCTGCCTACCCATTTCAGTTAATTAAACCTATATATCTTGCCTACACGTTTTAGTTAGTTAACTCTAAATATTTTTGTTAAGAATTGTGAGTAATGTCTTGAATCTACAATCTAAGAGTGTGAAACCTGGAGTTATCCTGGTTTTTTTCTGTACAGTATGCAACCTTAGACAATCTGCCAAGACATTTTAGTTAGTTAATCCTAGATATCATTTGGGTGTACTTTTAATAAAAAAAGGTATATAACATCGAAATTTATAAACTATTGAGGTTGCTTTGTAAATTAATAAATACAATTTGTTTCTATATCTAGTAGTTTTTTACTGCAGTTTTATTTTATATCTCATTCCCTACCACACATAAACAAAATTATTTTATTTTAAAAAAATAGTCTGATCCTATTCGTAATTGATTCCCTTTACTTTTTAAATATATAATGCAGAATAAACAGTCAGTTTAATTAACACTTAGATAAATTAAAACTTAAACAGCATTGACAAACTTCTTAACTTAAATGTGCAAAAAGAAATTCCACTCTCATCAAATAGTTACAAGAATATTATACCTCAAACTGTTTTCCTTTTACTGGTGACCACCACAAGAAACTCATCCAATTTCGGTTAAAAGGTTCCAGTACTTAAAACACCTGATGCATCAATATAAATATTTCTTCATCCTAATTACATAATGTGTTGCTGAGGAGAAAAGAAAATACTCCGACTTAAGCATTTGCTGCTACAGTAAAGGGTTCAGCAGAAAGATCGAGCCAGTCCTGTCCTTAAGAATCCACAGTCAATTAAGTCGCAGCTGGGGGTGGTCCACGGGGAGCTGACGGTGACATATGAAAGGAGGGGGGGGGCTTAAAGCAAAATATGTGACATCAGTATGCAACTCGTGTCCATATCGATTGCTTTTAGAAAATGCGTAAAAACAAAATCTACCCAAGAGTATGAATAGGTATCCATATTTGGTCAGTCTGGTTCTTAAAATGCGTTTTTATCTTTAATCTTCTAATTATCGTTATCTTCATTAATTTCTTAGTTTTGTTAAATTTAGTTGTTTATTAATGATTAGCTTTTAATATATAATAATATTACATTTTTTGTCATTTGTAAATATTATGTTGTCTTTGTACGAGATTACAAAAAACAGAGTAAATGACATAAAAAGGAAACTTTCATGTGTGCTTTTATCATATTTGCATTATCTAACAAAAACAAATAAGTAAATAGCAATTGGCTAATAATAAAATATTACTTTTTCTGATATTCGTGACAAAAATTATCAATATAATAAAAATAAGTTTGAAAAGTAATTTCAGTTTGTTTCAGAAATATTATATGAAATAAAATTATAACTTATCTGTCGATCAGTTATTATTATTGTGTATTAACATAAAGTTGCATTAGTATGATCCATTAATATTTATGAATAACAAGGAAATATGATTGGGGAAATTTAAATGAAAATTGAATTGTTAATGCTTAACTAATTATGAATCACCTAGTCACACATAGGGAATTCTTAGTTACGACAAATGAAATTTGTTTCGTTTTGATTTGATTAAATACCTAATTTTGTAATTGAAAAAAAAATCATGCGTATACTTTCTTAAAAAGAACGATTAATAGACGTAAGCAACAATAATATGTATCATAACCACATTCATCATGCACAATGTATATATTTATAATAAAACTGAATGCTACATATTGTCAACTGTTAATTACTTATGTTATGGTCTGCTATTAATAATTATCTCAAAATAAGATTGTTTGTAAATTAGCATTGTTTTTTTTTTTTATCAAAATATTTGATATTATAGTGTATTTATTTTTCTGTTACCTTAAATTATGTATTAATAGTTCCTGTATTAAATTACACAGACTTGGTGGGGATTTTTGTTTGTGCTTAATATGAGTTAGTTTTGAGTAGTATTATGTTGAAGTAGTATTATTAGAGAACTTTCTGTTATTTAAATAAATGGGCAATTTAATGCTAAAAGTCAGGAAAAATTGCCACAAATTGTCTTCAAAATTAATAATAATGAATAAATAATTCTATTATTAATAATTAATTAAAAAATTATTAATAACTAATAACTAATGCTAATTCAACTTATTGTCAATAGTTAATTATTCTTTATATTCTAATATAAATAATTATCTCAAAATAAGATTGTTTGTAAATTAGGATTGTTTTTGTTTTTTTTCAAAATATTTTATGTTATCGTGTATGTATCTCTATTACCTCAAATTATGAATTAATAATTCCTACATTAAATTACATAAACTGGATGTTTTCTTTTGCTTGTGCTTAATATGAGTTAATTTTGAAGCATTAAGATTTGAGTATTATGTTGCAGTAGTAGTATTAGAAAATTTTTCTTTTATTTAAATAAATGAGCTATTTGATGCTAAAAGTCAGGAAAAATTACCTTAAATTGTCTTGAAAAATTGTTAATAATTAGTAACTGCTTCAAATATTTGAATTTAAAATTTGATTATTTCAGATAATAAAAACACTAAATCTAAAAGGAGTAATTTTATCAAAAATAATAATATAAATATCTGAAATGTCTGTCGATTTTCAATTTATTTTTCTAATGGACATGTAAATTGTTTTTCTTCAATATAATTTTTTTAAGTTTATTAATATAATTCTGTAATGTAAACAACTTCCAATTCAAAAATATTATTTAATTAATAAATATTAGCTAAAAAATCAATTCAGAATGTACTTAACTCTAATTGAAATTCAGTTTATTGGAATTATTAATCTCATTATATAAATAAGCACATATATCTACTCGATTAAAATCTGAAGATAATATATTACTAAACATGTTTATATTATAAATATTTCAATTTTCCATATTCATTAAAACTTTACCCTAAAGTTTCTGCATAACTTAAAGTTATATCTCGTATGAATCACTTTCATTCTATATTTTATAATATAATAAAAACAAAAAAACTGAAGTTGACACACAGACAGTTTCAGTTGGGTTTTTTTAATGTTATTATTATATTATAAAATATAAAAAAGTGACTCTTACAAGATATTAATACAATATTAAAAAATAATTAAAGTGAATTAGTTATTTTTAATAAATTTAAAATTAAAATATTTTAGCATAATAGAATAGTAAAAGTAATAGTTATTATTGAATAAAGTTTCAAAACTAATTAATTATTTTTGATGAAATAAATTTTTATTTTCATTTTTGTCTGTAAAATAGTATTAATCCTTGAAGAAAAATTTTCCAATGTTAATTAATTATGACACTTCTTTCAAAATTTGAAACCTTTCCTAACTATTCTAATAAACTATAATAATTAGATTTTAATAAATCACAAAAGAGAACGGTTCACAAATTTTATTTAATTAATTTATTTTATTTATTTATTTAATTTAATATTATTACAAAGTTTAATTCAACATCGTAATTAATTATATTTCTTGTTTTCAGTTTAGGCAATTGAGAAAAATAAACTATATATTTGAAATATATTATTTTAAATAAAAATTATTTATTCTTTTATGAAGACTAAACTGAATAATAATTCCTTTTTGAAAAGAAATTAATTGTGATAAAAATGCTATTATTACTAAATTATTCAGTAATAAAATAATTTTAATTATATTATTTATTATTATGTATTCATTATTAGATATTTGGCATTGTTTAAGGAATTTTTCAGAGTAGAAATTAAATGATGAAATAAAAATTAAATTATTTTGAGAGTCAAATCTGTATTTTATACAAATATTTTACTTTTTTTAATAATTTAATTATATTAAATGTTTATTAATTATAAAATAATAGTTTATTTTTGAAGTTACTTTTAAATTCTAAAATAAATATTTAATTTATAAATTTCAGTTAAATTACAATTTTAATTATTTATTTAATTTATAAATTTCAAAATTGTGGAATGTCACAAGTAGTTGATAGCGCATGATTTTCATTATAGTAATTCAAATTTTCAAATTGTTAATAGTTTTATTATAAGTTTGACTGTAATTATTTATTCAATTAAATGTAAGTTTGTTATAATATCACATTTAATTAAAATAATCAATATTATATTTTATATTTTATTAATAAAACGTTTATATTTTATATTTTATTAATAAAACATATATATTTTATATTTAATTAACATAAATTAAAATAACGTAATTATAATAATAATTCAAATTTTAAATTTGTTAATAATTTTATTATAAATTTGGTTATAATTATTTATTCAATTAAATTTAACTGTAATATATATTATATAAATTAATATAATATTTTATAATTTTATATTTTATTAATATAACATATATTACATTTAATTAATTAACATAAATTAATTAAAGTAAATTTTCAGTAAAACATATTTAAAAAACCTTAAAAATATTTTATGATTGCAGTAAAAATTTTATTACTTGATTCCTTTTGTTTACTTATGATTTTTAGTTCAGAATATTTGTAATAAATCCTAACAAATTAACAATTTACGGAGTGATTTATGAAAGGAAAATGCAACCAGCAAATTTTCGTAAAAAAACTATGATTGGGTTTTTTTTCAAAAAAAAAAAATAAATAAATAAAAAAAAATTAGTTTTAAAATAATTAATTAATTATATTTTCTAAGTTAATCAACTATATTTTTATTACTGTTTTTAGTTATTTTTTATTTTTTTAGTTATTTTTATTATCGTTTTTAGTTATTTTTTATTATTATTTTAATTATTTTAATTTATTTTTTTTAGTTAGTTTTTCTAGCAAATACATTTTCATAAAAACGAAACAATATTTTATAAGTTTGATTTAGGTAAAAGAATAACCTAGATTCACAATATATAGGCCCAAATAATTTTAGGCGATAGATCTCCTGATTAAATTTTAAATAGATCAATGAGTTGAGTTTAGACAACTACTTGTCCCATCCTATTTCCAATACCTTTCTCAAGAAGATCTCGTCGTGTCCAAAAATGGCGACTTATCTTATCTTCGCATTTTGCGCAAGGGTCTTATCCCTGAGGTTCTCCGTTTCTTAGGGTTCGAGGGTCCCTAAATGGTTTTGTATTGATTTGTAGCGTCTGCTAAAGATGCTGAAGGGAAATTCGGGAGGAGAGGCTGACTCAACGTCCTGCTGTAAAACGCCAAATCCTTAGAATTTTCCTCAACATTCATAATCGAGGGGGGCGTTATCAAATTGAAGACATCACTCTGATTACGCGAGATTCCAACTCGCAAAACGGCTCTCAAAATCGTCGTGCTTTTGCAAAGAAACACATGTGTGATTGCAATCGCTTTCTTTCTATCTTCCTTCCTACGAAAAAACCCCCCAAAAACTGTGATGACTTATGTCAATTTATTGCAATTAAAACGACCTTTTTTTAACATCTATTAGAATATTGTTTCATTATTCAAAGCAAAAATTACTGGAATTAACTGCTGTTTTGTTTGTTGTTTTTGTAAAATTTAAAAATTAAACTGTCCAATTGTTGCAGTTTAATTCAAATTTCCAGTTAAAATTTAATTTGTAAATATTTTTTTTTTAATTTAACTATAAAATCCGTTTCTTCCTATTAAAAGTAGAGATTCAATTCAAAATTTATTATTATTCTTAATATTCAAATATAAATATTTTCTAGAAATTTTCAATTTTTAAAATAGATATATAGTACGAGGAATTGAGATAGTTTCCAATTACTTACGACAAATCCATACAACGCTGGGTGGTTGTTGTTTTTCTAATTTGTTTTTTAAATAAAAGAATTATAATATTAAACAAGAAATCTGTATTTATTCTTTAAAAAAAATTTTAATTGTATAATTATGCAATTTTTTAAATATTAAAAATAATGTAAATTGTTTTAAATTAATGACTTAATATAGTTAACTAAAGCTTATTTATCTTTGTAGTCAAATGAAAGGAAAATAATAAAGGGAATAAACAAAAAAAAGAAGAATTATTCTTAAATTTTTTTGTTAAATTTAGATTTTAAATTAAAGCAAGTTGTTTTGCAACATTGAAAATAAAATAATTATAACGCTAAATTAAATTTGATTTTTTTAAATAAATGGAAATGAAGCAATTATATTACTAATACTAAATCAGTAAAACTCAAATAAGTAAGTTATTTAAATATATATATATATATATATCCCGTGTAATTGCTACATTTCATTAGTAATAGTAAAACAAACAGTAAATATTATAATATTTGCCATAAGTTTTAATTTATATGTAAATATACATATCTCTCTAAATACTTAAACCAATATATCTATAATCAATTATACAATTTTTCTTAACAAATCTATAAATTATTTTAAGTCAAAAAATATCTTAAGTTTCAAATTAAAATTTATTTTTAAGTTTACATAAAACAGAACCAAAAATATTTTGAAATAAATCGAATAATGTTATAGAGTTTACTTCCACAACTATTCAAAAGTAATATTTTTGTTTTACTTTTTTCCACATAAACGATAAAATATAGCATTAAAATATTTATAAAATAAAAAATCGACGTACACATTTTAAAATCTTTTTTTCCCTAAAATCAATAGATCGATTTCAAAGCTTGTCCTTTTGTTTTCCATTATTTTCCTATGATGGAACACGACAATGAAAACACGATTTTGATACATCAAAACATAGAAATGTATCGAATAGTGTTTTCTACAGTTCATCACAATTCTATATTTCTAACTATTATTTGTTTTGAGTTAAAAAAATTTATATACATTGAATATTCTTTAAGTAATATAGTTTCTTTAAGCAATATAGCTTGCAGGTGTTAAAAACTTTAATTTGTTGTATTTTTTAAATCTGACTTTTCACTGCTTTTTTCAAAGAAAAGTCATTTGAATCGAGACTTATTTATTCCTCTTTTATACGTTTCCCTATTATATTATTTATTTTATTTTATAAAAACTGTTGATAATTTTCTTATCTACATCATTTAAAATTTCAAGCAAATTAATTTTAATGTAAATAACCTGCATTATTATTACATAATAACGTTTCGATTGTAAAAATAAATTTATTAATATTGTTTTTTAATTAGTAGAAAGATAATTGAGTAGAGAGTATGGATTAATTGTCTATATTTTTTTGTCAAATATCAACTTTATCTAAGGAAACAAATCATCAATCTCTTCAGCAAACCCGAGCCTCAAACATCAAACAACGTCATCGTTGCTAGTCAATTCATCAATAAAAATCATCAATCAAATAATAAACAAACATCCAAAATCAAATCAAGCAAATAATAAAATTAAACAATAAAATTATCTAAACAACAAAATTAAACGAACAAATTTTAAACTAGGTAATCTAGCTAAAACGTAATAATCATTACTCTAGTTTAACCAATCATCCATCAACAACATCCAAATTTGATTTGGTTTGTCGCTCTACGGTCATTTTGTGCACACTTTAGACTAATTAGACCAGAACCTACTAACAAGCATCCATACCATCGCCAGGATTCAAACCTGAAACTTGTAGCACCAAAAGCCAGAGCTCTAACTAATTAGCCATCAGGTCGCACACATCATCCAGGTTTGATTTGTCGCTCTACAGTAATTTTTTTACACTTTGGGCTAACTACACCGGGACCTACTATTTAACGTGGTTTCTGAACCACTAACAAGCATTCATCGCCAGGATACGAATCTGAAGCCTGAGGTATCAAAGGCCGGAACGCTAGCCAATTGGCCTTCAGGCCACACACATTATCCAGGAGAAACATATGCCAACAGAGATATTTGAGGTTTATTTATAATTGAAAAATATTCTAATGTGTGAAATCTTGTGCTTATAATAATAGTTTGAACTGCTGCTACTTTTTTTTCAACTTTAGACTTCGAAATATTATCTTTTAAACAAATGTAAAATGCATTTACGTATATCTTCTTATTGCAATTATTAAATTTTTTTTAGGTGAAGGTGATGCTTCGTATCAAAGGTGACTCCGAAGAACTGAACTCCTCCTTCCTGAACATTGATGGACGCAAGAAACAAATCACAGTGTACGATCTCTCGACGAATGATCAATCGTCGCCCGTTGAGAGACGGGCCGGAGTTTCTGCCCCAAAGATGTTCGCCTTCGATGCCATTTTTTCGCCGGACGATGCTCAAGTTAGTAGAGAGAATCCATCAATTTCAGAGAACTTATTCCATGTTAAATTTCGAATTTGTTCTTAAATTATAGAATTTATACAACAAAAAAGACCACGTTTTAAAAACATATATCTAACTGTTTGTTTAATAAGATTTTGTTGAAGTAATATTTTTAAATCATTGCTTATAATATAACATATATTTAATTAAAAAAGAAAATATTAACCATTTATGGGCTAGAATAGGTAGCTGGAGGTGTTAGGGAAATGATTGTTGGGGAAGACGGTACAACGCAGTGATTTATAAATTCTATAAAATCCCAGATGTTATAAAATTTATTAAGATCAATAGATTAAACTGGGCTGCTCATGTATTTAGAATGAATGATTTAAAACCTGTAAGAAAGCTCATTTTCGTAAAGCCACAGTTACAAAGAGGAAGTGGATGACCCAAGTTGCGATGGATAGATGCAGTTGAAAAAGAGTTTGCTGTACTAAGGGTTAAGAATTAGAGGACCCTTGCCATCCAGAGGAATGCATGGAAATCTCTTCAAAGGAAAGCATTGGCCCACACTGGTCTGTCGTGCTATATATGATGATGATGAGAATTGGTAGTGTTTTATGACGCTTAAATTGTTACTTTGATAATTTTTAATGAACATTTTATTATATTTATTATTTTTTTACAATTTATTTTAATCGTTTATTGTTTTCAAAGTGGGTCCTTTAACTATTAAATAAATTCATCAATTGAAAAAGAATTAAAGGCTACGAAAACTCTATTTAAAATACAGTTTGGAATGTATAACATACGAACTCATTCTATTCAGCAAGAATATGTAATAAATATAAAATAATTGTACATAAATGAGATATGTTTATTATTTTTAAGCAATAAGAGCAATAAATAATTTCATGTTTGACACACTTATTTTTTATGCAAACAAATTAGAATGTCAGGATTTTTTATTGAGTAAAATTCCACGGTATAAAATTTTAAACTGATTTACTATTTCATTAATTTTATACTTAAACTTTAATTTTTTTTATTACAGGCAGAAGTATGCTCTAGTTCGCTACCAGATGTAATCCAAGCTGTTGTTGGGGGAACAGATGGATGTCTTTTCGTGTACGGTCAATCCAAACTTGGTAAGTTAATTCAATTTTTTAATTTCCTACACATCACTTCGATTCATTGGCGAAGAATGCCAGAAGTCTGGATCAGACTGCCATTCCTATTTCTCTTGCAGCTGCAAATACCTTAACAAAATCTAAACTTATGATTCCTTCTAAGATCAAAACAAAATACTAAGTTACAGAACTAAATGTCGGCAGAAAAACAGATTAAGGATGAAGCACCACAAAAATATGAAAATTTCTGCTAATGGCGTTAAAAAATACCAAAAAATGTGGCAACTGCCCTGATGTCAAGCTGACTCCTCATCATGTCTTTGATTGCCTAGCTGTTGCAGTCACCATGCATTGTCTGTACCATCAGAATTTACACTCCAATCTGCAATCAACTTAGTTCATATTATTCGGCAGCACCACGATATTTGATTCCCTTGTACTTTTCAGGGGATACGACAACAACAATAACAACATCATTTCGATAAATTCACATTTTCTAATGTTTCTACTAAATGATCATTCAAAATAACAAACTATTTTTTCTTAAACAACTTAATATAAATATATTTAACTTTATTATAAATTTATCAATTTACGAACGAAAACTATATTAAAATCTAGCATGGAATATGAGTTAACAATTTTTTCTATCTATATATTTTGACAGCAACAAAATACGGATTCCTGTTTGTTATATAAGAGGCTGTCCGATAAAACAGAGTATATAAACATTTAATAAATAAGATCTACTGCATAGAATAAGTGAGTCTATCGTTTCCAAATAGGATTTCAATATACTCCAAGCATATACATTCAGACATCTATCATCGACGATAAAAGCCACAAAGATTGCTACCAGTTGCTAATTACCACCAAGATTGCTTATTTATTTACATAAGTTATGTTATCAGTTATTATTCATACCAGTTCTTTAGTTTTTTATTTCCAGTTCTTAAAAAGTTCTTGTTTGTTACATAAGAGACTGTCCGATAACATAGAGTATATAAACGTCTAATAAGTAAAATCTACTACACAGAATAAGTAGTGTCTGTCTTTTCCAAATAGGATTTCAATATACTACAAGTGTATACATTCAGATAGCTTAAAAGCGACAAAGATTGCTACGAATTTATTTACTCTTTGCATCAGTTTCTTACCAGTTCTTTAGTTCCAGTTCTTAAGATTCTTGTTTGTTACATAAGAAACTGTCTGATAACACAGAATATATAAGCATCTAATAAATAAAATCTACTACATAGAATAAGTTGTGTCTATCTTTTCCAAATAGGATTTCAATTTACTCCAAGCATATACGTTCACATATCTTTCATTAGCGATAAAAGTCACTAAGATTGCTACGAACTTTTTTATTTACGAGTACATCAGTTTCTTACCAGTTCTTTAGTACCATTTCTTACGATTACATAAGAAATTGTCTGTTATAACAAAATAAATAAAATCTATTGCATAGAATACAATAAAATCTACTTCGCAGAATAGGTAGTGTCTATCTTATCCAAATAGGATTTCAATATACTCCAAGCATGCACATTCAGACATCTTTCATCAGCGATAAAAGCCGCAAAGATTGCTGCGAACTTATTTATTTACACCAGTCACATTCGGTGCGTGTGATCAATTTTCTCCTGGCGCTGGGGGCCTTCATTGCCTAAACACTTTCTCCGTCAGCAGGTTAATGCGTGTCAGAAACAAAAACCCGGACTTGTCTCCCGTATCCGGATGCCAATCGGGGAGTAATGTTGACCGATGGTGCGTCAGTCCGGTGTCATCGCTTGCCCAGTGATTTACTTCCGCCCATGAAACTTGTGTCAAGAAACAATTTGTCTTCATATTTACTCTTTATAATTTGTTTGGAAACATCCTGGCCGGGAATTATTAATTTTGGATGGTAAGGTTTTGAGGTAGCCTGGGTTTATTCTGATAGAATCCATAAGGTTTGTGTTTATGTGTGTGCGTTTATCTCATTGAGACTTTTTCTCCATTCTATTTGCCGTTATTTTTGAGGGGAGAGTGTAGAATTTAATTCTAGCAATAAAGAGATTGTCGATAGATGGTCAAATTGGATTTATTTTAAATGTTGTTCTCAAATTTAATAAAAATTGCTTAAAAACATGAGGTTGTTTACATTAGTTTAGTTTATTTTATGTTATCATTTAATTTACTTTGCAATATTTATTTTAGTTTATTTAATAAATGCTCCCATCCCAAAGTAAAGAATTATTAGTGATAATTAGATATTGCACTTAAAGATAGTAAGATATAAATGCTAACTTATTTTGAATTTTAAAAATATTTTATGTAAAAATATATAGTAAAACTTATTTTGTAATGGCATTAATTGAATATATTTTTTTAATTTTGATTTCGTTTATCAATAAGTTATTATTTAACTACATTAAAAAATTTTAATGGGAAAAAGAATATTTTTTTAATTTCTGGAGGAAAAGTTAATAGAATATTCTGTTGTTGTTTTTTTTAAATGTTGTTCTCAAATGTAATAAAAATTGTTTAAAAACATGAGGTTGTTTAAATTTTTTTTATTAATATTATCATTTCCTATGGTAAGTTTACGGGACAACAGATATCATATAAAAGAAAAACATACAAATAGCAAGAAAAACTAAATAAATTAAAATAAATACAACAAAGTAAACTAAATAATAACTTAAAATAACATAAATAATATGAATAAACTAAACTAGCTAATGGCTGTTTCAATTAGTTTAGTTTATTTCATATTATTTATGTTATTTTAAGTTATTATTTAATTTACGTTTTTTTATTCATTTTTTACGTTAGTTTTATTGATTTTAGTTTATTTAATAAATTATATTTTTATAATTATTTTTTATATTATTAAATTTATTATATTTGTTTATTTTATTATATTATAATTTTATTATTATTAAATAAATTATTATTTATTTAATAAACTGCGATCCCAAAACAATTAATTAGTAATGATAGTTAGGATAGACCCTTAAAGATAGTACGAAATAAATTTGGAATTTTGAATTTGAAATCCTCACATGTTTGTTTGTTTTCCTTACCCGTTCACAGTCTTCATATATGTAAAATGATTTAGAAATATTTGTGTTAAATTCCATAAAGATCATTCTCTTTGTTTTTTTAGTCAATCTGTCATTCATTTTTTTAAGACTTCAATTTGTTCTGTAATTTTAAGTGTCATTTTTAAATTTCGATTTTAAAATCTCTTACTGATATTTCCTCATTTAATGAAAAAATAATCGTTTTCAGTTTGTCTAAAAAAATTATTAGTTATAAAAGATAAAATTATTATATATCTAAAATTATCTTTCTTAGAATTTTCTCAGAAATTTTTAGCACAATTTTAAACATTCAGTTTATTTCTATTGATGTACGAATTAAATACAAGCAAATCGTTTCTCTCTTTTTACGTCTATTGCATATTTTAGAGTAGCTATTCCTTTTTATGATAGAAACCAAATGATAAATATTATTCATGTTTCACAAATAATATTTCGCTGCCTTCATCATCGACTTCTATTTATTACAGCATACATGATTCAGGAGGTCTTAAAAGATTGGAAAGATCTCGTAAATATAACTTGACAAGCTATTTTTGCCATTGTCTGTAAATCATGTTTCCCTGCTAATAAAATCTATATGCCAAGTAAAACGTTATAAAGGCGTTTTTGTCCCAAAACAATATTCAGTAAAACACCGCTATAAGATAATAAGCGTTATTTTTACAACTTTCTGTGCCATTCTTTATAAAACTCAACAACTAAGAACTGCAATTCATATAAATCACAAGAATAAAAAATGATATAAAATTTATGAAAATTAATATCGGGAAATTTACCGGATGCGTACACTAAATGTACTATTTCTCTATAACATGTATATCACTTTCAACTACATAATAGCATGGGGCCTGATGGCCGAGTAGCTAGCGCTCTGGCTCTCGATACCACAGGTTTCGGGTTTGAGTCCCGGAAGTGCCATGGATGTTTGTAGTGGTTCGGAATCCACTTTAAACCTAGGTCCCGGTCTAACATGAGCGTTTATCCTCAAGTTGCACGCACCTCCTGGGTAGTGCTAAGTGAGTCAAGTCGGTGCAGCGCTTGCTTTACCCCATAACAGACAACTGTCTAAGTGTTTGCCAGCTGCATTAGGAAATAAAACCAGCTGAATTAGAAATAATAGCAAAGATAGGATTTGAAATAATTTGGATATATTGCATTGAATAAATATTAGTTACTGACTGAATCCAATTAACTGCAATTAAAATAAAAATCTAATTGGATAGAAAGTTGCACTGATAACTGCTATGAGGAAGGTTTATCCTTCCATTTCAAACTTACAAAGTAAATTTTACAAATAGATTATTTCACTGATGATATTCAACATAAATCTTCAATAAAGAAGATAAAATATTTCAACCTATCTATATAAAATGAAAAAAAAAATAATTACAACATTAATCAACAAAAATATTTTTGCACGGTATTTAATGAAACGGAAAGATGTGATTATGATTATAATTATTATGCTTACAAAAAAATTTAAGATAATGACTATAACTGCATAAACAACTATTACTTAATAAATGAGAATTTCAATAAAGAAAAAAAAATAATGATCTAATTGTTTTCGAACACGGAGAATAAGCATATTGAATAAATTCCTCTCGGAAAATTTTCCGAATGAATGATTATCAATATTTTCTCATCAAAACAAAACTGGGAATTCTTACTAGAATCGTATTCAAATATGCCTTCGCTATCACTAATAAATCTAATTTCTTTATTACTCTCGAATAATTGCTTTGACTGAGTTCTTTTTTATGGAAATTTTATTTTGAATCATTGGGTAGTTTTTTTATAGCTGTCCCTTTTCTTATTATCCAATTTATTACAAATTCTTTGTACATGTAAACATTCTTTATTTTTTTAAACTGCATTAATATTATTAACCAAACTGTTATATCGCCGATTATTTTACGTTTCTAATTTATTGATTTTATTTTTAATATTCTTCCATAATATTTAATTTTGGTATAAAATTTCGGTAAAAATTGCAAAATAATATCATCATTGTTGAATAAAATGAATACATTTCTAAGATGCTTATATTTAATGTTAATGTGCATTATAAATTTCATAATTCACCATTTACGGTAAAATCGCAGAATAGGGGCCAATGGAATTTGCCGTCAAAAATTCTTTTCGCCAATGTCCGCCATGTAACTGGTTAATTTAAATGAAAAAAAAATTTTACAATGAAATGCTTTCAAATTTACCTCAGTAATTAGCTGAGTTGCCCCTTTAGAGTTTGGGAATAACGTTGGTAAGAGAAGTCTGACTGGGCTCTGTGACGCTCATATGAGACCGGACCGCTCGCAGTGATATGAGACCGGAACCTACGGCTTAAAATGGGATTCCGAACCACTGCAAACGTCCATGGCACTGTCGGGATTCAAACCCGAAACTTGTCTTACCGTGCACCAGGTACGACAGGTTTCGTACCCTCACCCACTATGTATCCTTTCATATCCTATGAACAGTCTTTCCGACTGGCATATTTAACATGCCTTTGCGGCCTGATGGCAAATTATCCAGCGCTCTGGCCTTTGGTACCACATGCTTCAGGTTCGAATCCTGGCTGTGGTATGGATGTTTTGAGTGGTTCGGAATCCACGTTACACTGTAGGTGCCGGTCTAATTAGCCTACACAAATTCTACTAGGTCTAATTGGTGTGCACAAATAGCTCGTAGAGAGACAAACCAAGCATGCCTTCACCATACTAATGCTATTCAACGGTCAAAGTCGAACTTAGATCCCTGAGAATAGAAGTTTAATGCTTTAATCATCATGGCACTGTAAAATCGAAAATAAAATTTGAGATTAAAATATTCTTTACGTTATCGAAAAAAAAATAATATGTCAATGTCTATAAGTGTTATTCTCATTAATTTTATATATTTTTTTTCTATTTTGCTTATTAAATAAATTGATAAATATTTTTCTTATTTTTTTCAGTCACCCTATTGCTAACGTTTAAAAAATATTTTGCAAAACATAAGTAAAAATAAAACTCATAAATATCATTCTAAAATAGCGAACTACTTTACCAAAGACTGTAAAATATTCATTCAAAAGATCTTGAGACATCCAGAAATTCATTATTTGAAATTTAAAGAAGGGAAATCTTAAACCAAGAGGAATATAAATAACCCCAAATCACGCGATGGAGCGGTTGTGATTTCTTTTCCCTCGTTTTAGCATGACGGTAAATTTGATGGCTTTTACAAAAGAAGAAAAAAAAACTGCAAATGCCGTGCCTTTTTATTGAAACCCTTTCCATATGCTTTCACTCTTTCTTCTGAAGCATAAATGGGTGTGCTTGCCTCACAAACTAACCTAAAAGAGCAAATTTAAGTCGAGTGCTTGAGAAATTTGTTTTCTCAAATTGGGTTGCTTCCTTTCAAATACAAATCCACAACTCCGTGGAACCTTTCTTCCTTTGCAGGCATTGCGAATTCAACCTAAAAGTTTAAAACTATGACTCTTTCACTTTGGCTCCAAATTTCTTCCCATTCTCCAATCTAGGCTTTCATTTCGAGGCATTCTGGCATGAGTCGTACTAGAAAAGAATAAAAATGTACTTTGCTTTAGATTTGGTTTGGTTTAGTTATTCGCTCTACTGTCCTTTTGTGCACACTTTCGGCTAATTAGACCAGGACTTACAGTTTAACATGTATTCCGAACCATTCACAAACATCCATGCCACCACCAGGATGCGAACATGCCTGAACAGGTACCAAAGAGCGCTAGTCAGTTGACCATCATGCCGCAATCGCCTCGAGGATTTGGGACCTAATGGATTGCCGCCTTGGATTTTTTTAGTAATTATTTCACACATGATTACACATGTCATATTTTATATATAGATATGGAAACTTTAACTGTTATCTTTTAACTAGTTAACTACGCGGTACTACAGTCTATGGTGGACCAGGACTGCCTGTCTACTGTCAAATTCTGAAACGAGGTAATGTTTTCTTTTTTAAAGAGTAGGGTTGTCAGCCCTACCCCCAACGTTCTGCAGTCATAATAGGCAGGGACCTACGGTTTAAAGGGGATACCGAACCAGTACAAACATCCATGGCACCTCCGGAACTCATTAACCCGAAAGATGTGGCACTAAGCAAATATAATCCTCAATCAAATAGTATAAGAACAAGCATCCAAAATTAAATCAAACGAACACAAAATCAAGCAAATAATAAAATTAAACAATAAAACCATCTAAACAACTATAAAATTAAACAAATTTTAAACTAGATAACCTAGCTAGAACATAATAATAATCTTTATTTTAACTTATCATCCATCAACAACATCCATTTTTGGTTTGTCGCTCTACGGCCATTTTGTGCACACTTCCGGCTGATTAGACCGGGACATACAGTTTAACGGGGATTCCAAACCACTACAAACATCCATGGCACCACCAGGATTCTAACCCGAAACCTGTAACACCGAGTGCCAGAGCACTAGCCACTCGGCCATCAGGGCACACATAATGACCTAAATGTACTATTGGGAAAAAAAAATTTTGTTTTATTGCAAATTAAAATTTTTCAATTGTTTTATTTCACTTCCTGATCACAGCACATTGACTTTATATACATTTAAGACTTAATAATTCTCCAATTTAGTAATAAAAAAAATAAAATTCCGTAACTTTAAAAAACTTTGAAAAAAATTTCAAATCTTGATGACTTATATCAAACTTCTTCCGAGAGCACATTTGCTATCTAAGTTACAAAATTATACAGCAGGGGCAAAAAGATGCTGAATAATTTGATGACTGATGCTTATGACTGGTGATTTTGGCCTACAACGTTTTTATATTTCACTGGAACTTTCCCCACCAACTATCTGAGTGAAAAGTGGCTCTTCCT